>WWET01000670.1:147252-160606 GCA_011038615.1 Limnodynastes dumerilii | reverse complement strand
GTAATAAATATGTCCCAATGACAGTAGAACTGGACATGTGTAGCATCGTGACAACAGGGTTTTTTTTTTTTGTCAAGACCCCTCCCTGGATTAATAGCCGCAGAGCAGGTAAGTATTTTTTAAAATACGGCTCTGACTGTTTATTTATTTATTTTTTTAAAAGGGGCCATTTTTGCAACAGCCAATTCAGAGGTGCGTGTTTCTAAAGACACACACACTGAATAGTACGTTTTAGTGGATCTGCACTGCACAATTGTGCATGAGTTGTTAGAAAGCATTTTTTTTGGGATTCCTGTGCACACTGTATGGTGTATAATTCATATATATACACACACACACACACACACACACACACACACACACACACACACACACACACACACACATCCAGTCTGCCCAGTTGTTTATTTAAAACTGTACTGACTCTAGACCCTTTATACCCTCAATTTAGTTTGAGATTTAGAATATAATTAAGTTAATGGTTTTGCCACTACCCCTCCCTTAGCTCTTTTAGTGTCCTAGGATGTATCCCATCTGGTCCCATTGATTTGTCCACTTTCAGCTTTGAAAGTTCTTTTAATAGCTTCTCCTCCATGAAAGTAGTAGTAATTGCCTCCTTTGTATTAATAACTTCCCATTAAAAACTGGTCCCTTCCCCTTTCTTTTTTGTGTGAATATTGAACAGGAATACTTGTTAAGGGGATCTGCCACAGCCCTTCCACGCTCAACAAGACTCTTATTACTCAGCAAGTAGACGCTTTCTTGAAATTAAAGATCACTTATTATATTTTAATTGCAGCTTTACAGTCAACTGAAGATGTTTATTTGCTGTGATAAATGTTAACTTACAAAAAAAAGAAAGAAGCCTTTGTTTTTGTTTTTAAAATATGAATCTGCGAAATATACAGACTTGTATAAAACCAGAGAAACAGAGTATAATTTCTGCAAGAGACGCTACAGCTGTTGCCAGTTAAATTAGTAGTGGTTTATTGTACATTTCTTACATATATTTTCTATTTGCTTTACCATATATTTGTGAGCAAGATTCAATCTACTTGAATCTATCACTGTTGATGTAATCTGAAGAACTTAGGTTATGATGCTCTGATGCATATGTGTGTTTGCATTAGATTGAAACTGATTTTCAGTTTTATGCATGGGAGTGGCTGGTCTTGGAAATATTGCAGTTCTTTGATTGGCGATCATAAGATCTAAACCCATGCCACTAAGTTATCTTTAAAATTACTTCTAAATGGCTAAATGTATTTCCTCCTTGGAGCTTAGTAGCATCGATTATTACAGTCTCTACGTCGACAGACAAGATTTAACGGTTATACAGCTGACACCATAATGCCAAATGGATCATTGCTAAAAGTGTATTATATTTGGAAAATGTTATGTCACCAGCTGTACCATGCTATACACTTGGTGGCATTAAAACAAAAACAAAAAAAAAACAAAAAAAAAAAGTACTTTGTCCCTGCTCCAAGTGTGGTTCGTCGGTACAGTATTCTTCATTTTCAAAGACCATTGTACTGCAACTGAATGCTGACTTCCAGGAGTTGCTGCCATTTTTAAAAGTAATGGCAATGCGACTCCTGAGGTCGTGAAGAGTCATCCGCCGAAAGGCAAATGTTTAACCTTAACACTTTCCTAACTCTAACCCTCTCTTTCCTGCAGCCTAACCCTAGCCTTCTCATTCTTCAGCCCTAACGCTCCATGCCCTGAAGCCTAACCCTATCCCTCCATGCCCTACAGCCTAACCCTAACTTTTCCCCTTAAGCTTTAAGTCAGCCTAGCCCTAATCTACCTCCCGCAACCTGTAGCTGTTGAGAACAGGAAAATAGGTATACGTTCCCAATAACAAATTTATATTTTATAGCTCATCGAACAACAATAATAATACAGCTACCATTCAGCTGGCGGCAGCATGTTGTATCAAATACAGCCGCTGGGACCCTCAACTACATCCCCTGTTCCTGCTTCTCTGCTATCTATCCCTTTGCTTTGTCCTGTGCTTCTGTCTATCTGCTTTCCCATTCTCTCCCCTTGTATGGTCTTTCTCCTCTCTGTTCTCTCTGCTCTGTCTCTCTCACTTCTTCTTTGTCCTTGGGAGAGATCACTGTTAGAGCTCTGTCCTGCTGCCAACCTCTAGACCTGCATCAGAGGTAAAGGATTAGTTAGTAATTAGGGTTAGAATTAGTCATTGGAGTTGGGGGTTAGGATTTTTGTAATACTAAAGTTCCTCCATTAAGATATTCTGATAGCTTTTAATGACCCAGTCTGATAGCAAAAAGCTGGTCGCCATTTTAGTGACGGCAACTTAACTAGTGGCTTTGGTGATTGTTTTTTTTTTCTTAAATGCATTTTATTCATTCTCTTTTACTATGGGTTAAAATGATCAAAACATAAAAAGCTCCCAGTAGTTCATGCACACCAGCTACAGAAACAGAAGAAACTTCCTGTTTTTTTAAATAGACACACTCTTCCCATGAAAAAAATTTCTTTTAAAGTCATTCTTAAAATGTTATTTTGCCCTATCCAGTTATTTTTTCACTGGTTCTACAAGTGCAATAAAACATACATTTTTCTGATATGTTTATTTTAACTTATTACACATGTATTATGTATATGTATTCATATGTATGGGTGTTACTTCCCATGGGATTCAAAAAGGGTTAAATAAATAAAGGTAAATAAAAATGGTTAATCCACATAGCTATTGTGATATACTTCAACTTGTAAATGGATTTTCCCCCATTGTTCTAACAATAATCATTCTGTAATGGTCACATTGTCAGTGCAATACTTAAATCATGTAGTTATAATCATCTCCTTAAAAGTACATTACACATAAACAACAGCTATAAAAAAAATGGTCACATGTCTAATAAAAGGTACTCTGGAAATAGATTACTAATCCAGCCAAGCAGTTTCACCTACTGTAATATTGAACATCATTTACTTTTTGACAATTATTGCTATTACTAAACATATATTTTCAGTGTCTTCAAACACAATTGCAATGTTAATTCCTTTTCATGCTTGTTTTTTTAGGTGATGATTTAGCCTTTCCTGCTTTAGTGCAAGAAAATGTTATCTGCAGTAAAATTTTTCAAATATTGTATAAGAATGAGGAAGTTGCTGTCAATGATGTAATGAACTTCAAAATTAAGATACTCCTGGATGAAAGAAAGGTAGCATTCTTAATGTTTGGATATTATTGTTATGTTTTTTTAATAGAAGGTTTCAATTTCCTTATTTAATTTGGTTGTATTCACAGATTGAGGAGACTTTGAATGAGCTAGTATTTCAACTTTCCATTGACCTGTACTTTACAGATACTGACTATTCGTAAGTATAAAGTTTATTCCCTGTTTCTTATACATAAAATTAACCAAAACAGTTCCCCTTGCTACCGCATTTCCATTTTAATGTACAGAATGCATAATATACAGAATTAATTATTTTGTAGAATGGAATTCTCTGAAATTAGTGCTTGAAATAGTAGCAAGTTTCCTAATTAAATTTATATTTCCTACCTACATTTGCCTTTACTGCGTGTCAGGATTTTGGCCTCAAATTTGCAAATCTTGAGATGCCTCTCTCTAAATCAAGCTGACATATTCTTTATTTTTAGAGCACATTTTTCCCAAGTAGAACTGAATTCACTGTAAATATGTGTAAAGAGTAATTCAGTCATTTTGTGTGCTATTCAGATTACTCCTTCAAATTGGTCCCTGCCCCATAACAGATTGCATTCTAAGGGCCTAATTGCCCACAAAGACAGGAAAAAGCGTGAAATCCACCTATTCTTGTCTATTATTGTTAAGGTTAATAAAAATCCACTATGTAAATTCGTGAAAAAAGCACCGCAAACAGGGATACTGAAATTATTTTTTCACTGATAACTTAACAATCAATAAATACTGATGTTACCAATGAAATGTAGGAAGGAGTATATATCCTGCATAACCTTCATTTTTCTCCACCTCAGATCATCAGAAAATGTCTTCTTTTGTGTAGCTGCCAAGCTTTGCCTTCTCGGCAACTTGCAGGCTTGCAGGGAAGCTTTATAAATCTCTTCTATAATTAGTACACAAAGTTGTTTCCTTCTTATTTGGTCCCAGAAAACCGAAAAGTGCATGTGCTGGCTTATTTTTATCATATATAAGTTTTCTCCAGTCTTTTGTCATTATGGAAGGTCACATTATCTATTAGCCTGGATTATATTTACTGTGCTCAATAAGAAAGGATATAAACATTATGGGTAAGACACAAAGCAAAGAACACAAAATGGTACATACGGTGAGATTATTGGCTAATTTGACTAATTGCACATTTATTCTGAGTAGCTTTAGAGTAGCATCTGACGAATATCAAATCAGGTCAAATAACACCTTGCACTTTACAGGATATTATCATATTCAGCGAGACTAAACACCTTTACTGCACCAAATAATGGAAAAAATATATCACTAAATAATTATCACATGTGTGTATGTCACTAATCATTGCTTGATTTTACATATATATAATGAATTCGATAAAGTCCAATATTATTTCATATAGCAGTAAAAATACTCTAGAAAGTGTAAATTAAAATAATACATAATGTTAATCAACATATATTTTAAAACAAGAAAAAAAATTAAAACCCTTTACATTAAAATAACATTAATAAAGTAAAGATGTAAATGCTTGAATGCAAATATCTGTCTGTGACCATTTTAGTAGTCTTTAGTAGTAATCTTTTAAATTGATCATACCTGTTGGTGTGTTGCATTCTTGACTCTCATGAGTAATAAATTAAAACAAAAAATGTAAAAATCATAGTGCATGATCTTAACAATATAATAAATCCGCAACTTTTAAGTTGTAATAAGCAGTGCTGAAAAAGTGGTTTATCAATCAAATTGTAAGTTCTCACTTTGATTGAAAAAACCCACAGATTTAAAAATCTCAAATATAAATCAACAGATCATTAAAAACAGAGGCATGGGTGTGTTTCGCCGCTGCGAATGGCCCTTTTTCGAAAGGGTCGTTTTCTCGCAGCCAGTTTCGAAATGGCTGGGAAATCGATTGCTTCTGCCTCCTAGAGGAGATGCAGTTGATCAATGAAAGAAAGAAGACACTGCGCCGAATTTTGATTATGAATGTTACCCCAACCCTTACCCTAGTCTGTATCCTAACCTTCCCCTTCTATTACCCTAACCTTCCATTACCCAAACCCTCCCCTCCCCACAGCCTAACCCTAAGACTCCCCTCCCCGCAGCCTAACCCTAAGACTTCCCTCTCTACAGCCTAGCCCTAAAACTCCCCTACCGGCACCCTAACCTTAAAACTTCCCATAAAGTGCTAGTGCGACTAGTGTATGGCGGTGTTTCAGAATGAATGAATGGGTAAGTATGCCAATCACAAAAAAAACTTGTGCCGTTAATTCGAAATAGAGGCAGCCGAAAATAATATGTTTCTTGTGCTTGCTTTTAGAAACCTTTTATAGGTTGTACGGGCTTACAGCTATCTTCAACCTTTGTGAACAGCAAACAAACGCCTTGCTTACATAAAAACTCTCAGGAAAAACATGCCGGTATCTTTGGGACCAAACAAGTCTCTTGCTGTGTCCATTCAGTTATAAAACTGTGTATCCAAAGCAGTGGTGGTACATCAATATCCTCTACTTGAGGATAAGGGAGATAATGACTGGTCTGTCTTTTTTTTTTTTTTTATTTGACCTCATAATGCTTTTATTAATGTCACATTGTATCTTAGGTTGTGAATATGCTTGCAGGGTGTATGAAAATATACTAGCATGGGGGGGTTACAGTCACACAAAATAGCTGGTCAAAATGCACTTTACAACAAAAGGGGAATTTCAAGAAGTAATTGAAAACACGTTAGAATGATGAGGATAGAATTTCTACAAATGTGGTGCAGTATAGTGTCAGAACATACAGGGCCTGATTCAATAAGCCTTGCACCCGCTTTTTTGCAGGGCAAATTTTTTCCAGGGGGGAGGATTTTTATGCGTACCTCATAGAGGTGCGCATAAAAATCAACTCGGGGAAAAAGTGCACCGCAAGCTTTTCCAGTCTATCGTGGTGCGTGAACCTAATTGAAATGGGCCCACAGTGTCATGCATACATAGTGTATATGCATGTATGACTGCCGCATCAACTTTTCTGGCAATTTTTGTGTGACATAATACAGTATGTACGGAGTCACAATTTTTTTTTTTTTTTGAAAAAGATTAGTAGAGACGATGATCTTGGATCTGTCGTGAAATTATTATTGGTGTTAATCAGCATGCTCATCAGGGCTTAAAATAATAAGTGAAATTGCAAGAGTCATCTCAAGTATGATTGCAAAAAGTGTGTGCCCAGTTTATTTAACTAAAAAACTTTTTTTTTTTTTAAATGCCACTCTAAAAAGTGCTTTTTTTCTTTTCAGACCTAATGACCCAAACGCCTTGCAACTCATTAGTAGTCGAAGTTTAAAGCTGCACTTTAACCTACATAGAGGCCTTCATCACCATATCAATTTAATGTTTGATTATTTTCACCTCTCAGTCATATCTATTGTAGTCCATGGCTCTCTGGTTGCTCTGCATCAGCCACTCATCAGGTAAATATAAACCCACATTAGTAGCTGTTATAAATCTATGGATGGTCAGCGACCATGTGCAGGTGTTTCCATTTTAGCGAGTGTTGTAATAAAAGTGACAGTGTATTTGGAGAAAATTCCACTATAGCTAAATTGTAAGTACTTTGGAAATAGCAAATAGATTCAGCCTGCCATGCATCTTTTCAAGTATACCAAAATGTGTTCATTTAAATTGATTGGGGTAAAATGTAGACTTACCATTCGGGCCTCCGTCTTCATTAGTCTGGGGATCCATTGCTTTGCCTCTTACAGGCAAAAGCAATCGATTTCCCAGCCAGTTCGGTACTGGTTGGGAAATAAATAGCTTTTGCCTCGCAGGGGCAAAGCAATCGATCTCCACAAAACAGAAGATGGTGCTGCGAATGGAAAGTATGAATTTATTCTTACCCTAACCCTCCACTACAATTACCCTAACACTAACCCTCCCCTCCTTGTGGCCTCACCCTAAGTCTCCCTTCCCTGCTGCCTAACCTTAAGACTCCCCTACCTGCAGCCTGACTCTAGACTGTCCTGCCATTACCCTAACCCACTCTTCCCCAGCTGCAGTTGAAGTCTTTAGTTGTGATGCCGTGGATAAATCTAATTTTGAACACTATTATTATTTGCTGGATTACCTTTTTACACAGGTTTTTCCTGGATCTTGTTCATTTTGCTTCTTTAATAAACATTTCCTTAGATTATAATGTCTGTGCAACAGTCAGATTAAAGTAAAAGTAACATTGAATTATAAAACACAACAAAAGTCTTCTGAGGGCCTAGATATTTGTTAGCCATAGTTTTGCCATTTATATACTTATTATTTACTTGATTGTTTTCAGTGTCTCTGATTATTGCCTTTGTTAAACTTATATAAGGGAATTCATTGCAATTTCTGCTGTTTAAGGACATGTAACATTGTTCATTAATCTGCTGTGGCCTGTGAGTAGGCCCTTTTCTGGATCTTTATTCTGAAAGCCTTATACGGCTATTTCAATATGGTTGTTTTCCAACCCTAGACAGACAAGACACCCGGTCACGGCCAAGAATCCCTAAATTAAGTATGAATACTTTGCACACCAACTACATCTTTATGATATATTGAGGCCCAGGCTGCCTGACAAACCAGATTTTAATTTGTTAATATCTCTTGATGCTGAAAAAGCATTTAATATGGTGACTTACCTGTTCAAGGCCCTGACTGGGTTTGGGTTCTCAGAGGAATTCAATAAACAACTGGTTACAGGCTACGGGGAAGGGAGGGTTAGAGTAATGGAAGGGGAGGGTTAGCATAATGGTTGGGGTTACATTAATACTTACCATTCGCTGCTGCATCTTCCTTCTTTGGTGGATCGATTGCTTTTCCTCAGCAGGGGCAGAACTACCATTGGTGCAATAGGTGCGTCACAAGGGCCCATGCTGATACAAGGGCCCACAGCCGTCATTACCGCTATGCCGAAGCTCCCCACTGGGTTATCTTGGATATCATCAGGGCCGAAGCATATTTTTTTGCACCTGGGCCCACAGCTCACTTGTCCTGCCTCTGTTCCTCGGCTAGGCAGAAACAGTCAATTTCCCAGCCAGTTTGTAATGGCTGGGAGAAAACGGCCCTTTTCAACGTCGACCAACACCCATTGCCCTATAACTGTTGCCACTGCCTATGGCTTAGCGGTGGTTGAAAGATTTCCAAGGTTTTAGCGTACAATCAAGCTGTTCAGTACATTTGCAGGTTATAGAGTTATAAAGTTCCAAAAGTTCAAAATTATGCCACTGACGTCTACGGATCAGTTACAGGCAGTTATTCCAGTCACATCTCTCTTTAAGAGTTCCTTCCATTATCATAAATACCTGGGTGTACAAATATATTTTATCACCGTATTATTTTTTATATCACCATAATTATACCCCCTACTAAAAGAAATCTCTAGGAATTTAGATAACTGGAAAAATTAGCTTTTATCACTTTTGGGCAGAGCAGCAGTTCTTAAAAGTGTGATTTTTCCCAAACTTCTCTAACTTTGACAAAGTGCTCTGTGATGCAATATTCCCTATACTTCACTGGCAATATAAAAAGCCACAGGTGAGATTTGCTATCCCAGGGGCAGGGGGGATTGGGAATCCCTGATGTTAGTTCCTTTACCTGTACAGTGGTTTTTTTTTTTTTTCTGGCATATTATGGATTTGATGTTACAGAGAGATTCACACTAATTTATTCCTACTCTGGCCTTCCCCTGCAGTTTAGAAAATGCAGCTTATACACTGTGGAAACACAGGGGAATCTTATCTACTTGTGACATTTTTGACTTTGGAGGCAAAATGATAAATTTGATTTAGCTAATTCTAATTTTAAAAAAAATGTTTTTACAATTTGTCAATTTATGCTCAGACCCAGTCCACAGCATTTGATGATCCGCAGCAGTCAGATAGCCTTATGGTTCTCTTTCACTTTGTCAGAACTAAGCTCCTCCAAAGGGATTTGTGAATTGTTTCCTTTGCAAAGTTGTGGAATGTTTCAATCAGCAGATGTCAGGCAGCTGTCCCTCAAATTACTTCTGCTTATGTGTTGCTACAACACCATGAACACATTATGAAAACTTTAAATTCTGCCCAACAAGAGATACATCTCAAAACTATACAGAGGGCCTGATTCAAATAGGTGCGATGACGGGAAAAAGCTCATGGTGCAATTTTCGTTCTTTTTACAGTACCTAAAATTCTGTGATTTTTATGCGCACCTCTATAGGTTGCACATAAAAATCTCCCATAAAAAATTTGTGCCATTAGCTTTGCACAGCAAATAACGTGGATGCAAAGCTAATTGAATCGGGCCCATAGAATATATATAGTTCCCATTCAAAGAAGGCACATGGTTACTTCAGATGTGAGACACTGCCTCAAATGTAAGCAACCTAATGCCACTTTCTTTCATAACTTCTGGGAATGTCGAAAGATAGTCCGATTTTGGAGTTGACACAGTTTCTAAATCAGATGTGCAGGATGCAAATTAACAGAGACCCTTTAGCTATGCTGTGTGCTCAGTTTAATCATTAAGATTTAGGCCCATGAATTGCCGAAATAATGTCTGTTCTAACTGTAATTAACTAACTGTAATTATTACACTCAAAAATAACTAAAAAGTTATTGCTGAGCAATTAACTTCCCATGTCTTCCTTTGTGTGGAGTCCATTCGAAAAATTTTTACTGAGAATATATTTTTTTTATTTATATATTGATTAACTAGATGGTTGATTCCTTGTCTCTTTATTTTATTTTAATTGGATACAAGATTTAGTTTTTTCTCATGTTTGTAATATGTTTACGCTATCTCTATGGACGGTATGTTTTGACAATGCTCTGTATGCATATACTTCATACATGTATGCTTTTTATGAGATGTTTGTAGAAGTCCACACTTTGGGGCTGATTCAGAGTTGCACTTCCACCTTTTTTTTAGGTGCAAGAGTAGACCTGAGCAATACCATGTTGAATTGCAAGGGGAGGCAGCTTTCAATTGTAAATCCAGAATTAAATTTAGGAGGTGAAGTTTCTTACCTCAACTCTATATTATAGAAAAAACATATAAAACTATGCAGTATTTTAGTTCTATGTGTAAAAGTAATGTATTTTCCCTGCTTGCAAACATTTTTCAATGAATTATCACCCCTTACTTTACAAAATGGTTTAGCCGAGCTGTACACTTTTTTGTACCTAAAAAAGGTGTAAGGGCATCTCTGAATCAGCCCCCCGGTGTCCTGTATTTCCTTGATTGGCAAATGGTTTAATTATCCTACATTTTGGGGCTAATAAAAATTTACAAATAAGAATAATGGGGTAGATCCAGAACTCCACTTACAATACGTTTACTCGCGTAGCGTATCTACGCGTGCGTACCTTCTATACACTCCTCTTGGCACACCCCTTGAATGTACGTATTTTGTCCGAGATCCGCTTTCCAAACGCTGCCTTAACTTTTGGCCACGTAACCGATGTCATCCGCACACGTACGTATGTGCAACACGTATTTACACAGCTAAGCACGCCCATACTCTACACTTTAAATACAACCCCCGCCTACATAGCGTATTTCAGACGTATTTTGGACTCACGTAAAATTGGCACGCCCACACGTACGTATTTATGTGACACATACGTGAATGGCATATACGTTCACATTTACGCTACGTTACGGAGCGTATTTTCTATGATGCGCAGTACTTACCAAAACCGCCATGCATAAATTTGCCCACAAGCGTTGTTCTGGATCTGGCCCAATGGCTGTATTACATAAGACAAAATTTTGTTTGATATAACGATAGACATGATTTTTGAAAATGTGTTCTAGCATTCTGCACTATAGCATACTGATCATATTCTTTGCTTTCTTGTCTTCCCTTTGGCTTGTTCTCCAGCTTTCACCGTGCAATGAAAAACACCTGGTTAAACAGAAATGCTCCAGCCCAAAACAAGGAATCTTCAATTCCGACATTGGAAAGTGTAGTGTTTGGCAGTAACTACACAAAGCAGTTGTCTGCAGATGTAAGAAGGCCGCAATTTCTATGCTCAGACATTAGTTATTAGTTGTTATTGTAAATCTATGGTAATTCTTTGAAATTTGGCTGCAGGACACTTCTTTTACTATACCTTCACAGTTTTAATGGCGTTTACTGGAGTGGTATAATAAGAACATGGTGATTTTTCACCACTTTTAACTATGGCTCATATTGGAACAGTTTATAAAAAGAGTTACAGAAACAAATATTCATGTGGAGGCTTTACTGTCATGTGTGGTGTTACTGTTCTGCTGCTGCACAATGGATGGCATCAGTAACTGACATTAGCAACAACAGCCTTCTGGTTTGCAAGTCTGTTTTGAAGCTGAATAGTGTAGCTGTGAAGAAGTAGTGGTAGGGATAATATTGCCTGTAACAAGAAAAATAAAAAGCAATGAATAAAAATTTATAACAAATGTAATTTTGTCATAAATATAATACTTTTATCTAATTTTTTAAATTGTTGATAAAGTCCCTATAATATTTTTAGTAATCCAGCTTTAGGTCACCCACTAGATTCCAGTTATATCATATAGCTGAAGTTTTACAATTACTTATACATATTCTCCAGTGTTTATTTGATGATCCTTCTCCAGTGTTTATTTGATGATCCTTCTCCAGTGTTTAGCTGATGATCATTCATTTTTTTGGATAACGCTGAGATTTTTTTTTTACAGGGTAACAGCTTTGTGGTTCAAGAATGTTTCCTACACCATGCCTACAATTTTCATTATACCCTCTGTGCCTGTTTGCTGTCATCATTTAAGGGATTATACAGCTATTTCATGACAGTTACAAAGGAGCTACCCTCCTCTCTAAAGCTGGAGTTGGGTAAGTATTATCATACTAAATACAACCTATATGAGCTCCTCTTCCTATTATTTATTTATTTGTGACCACTTGGTTCAAGGTCTTTCCTACAATAAGCATGTATCATTTTGTTAATATGCATTTCTAGCACCAAAGACTCACATAGCTAATCCATGTCCTGTTTGGAGCAGTTAGGATTTCTCCATAGACCTGCAATTTAATTATCTATCATCTAATTATCATCTAATTTGATATGTTTTCTTTTGATTTTTGCCATATTCATCCAGTTTAAAACTTAAATAAGTTTGTGTTTACATTTGCTTTTCTCATATTGTTGCTTGGATATTTTTTAGGATAGAGCTGAGAATAACCCCTGGTTTGGGAACATTGGTGCCGACCATTTCTACTAATTACTAACTATGCACCACAGTCACTAAGCAATGTTACCAATTAAACGTTGTGTTTAAATGCTGGTGGTTGGAAACCCGTCTATTGATACCCATAGAAAGTACTACTGAGCACATATTATGTTTTAGGAAATGTGCATGTTGTCTAATTAGTAGAGGGCTTAGAATTTTTACATTGCTTTCTTCTTTTTCTATTGCGATTAGATTATCAGTATCTTTTTTTTCTTTTCTTCATCTTTGTTTCTCCCTTGCTTTATTTATGATGTACATTTGTCTTTCCATGTCATGTAAACAACTCATATTACAACATGAAAAGAATAACTGAAGCTAATATAAAGTTGTGCATATTTTGTGCCCATAACTCTATTAACCTTCTAAAAATGAATTTGCATTGCTTATTGACAACATCATAACCTACTGGACTGATTGGTGTGTACTAAATACAGCGGTCTTTCAATGTACATCATAGAGAAAAAAACCTCTTAATCTACTAGCTTTCTGTGCTTAATTTGACAATCTCCTCTTACTCGCTTTCTGAATTCACACTAACACAAAGTTAAGTCATAAAGCACAGATATGAAAGGAATGTAATTAGTACATATGTGTGCCATCCTTACAATCAGCCAAGCCCCGCATGCAGGTCCTTTATGAACGTCTTCTCAGAAGAAAATACCCGTGGCCCGCGAGAGACGCCCATTTGGGTATGTTGTTGCCAACAATGATGTCTAATAGATTTATATAATGGATTACATTGTTCACGACTATATCTTTATTTTGTTAGAATGTTTATTTTGCAACTTTTACAGTAGGATGATTCGTCAAATAATCCTTGTGACTTCAGCTGACGTACTGAAGAAAGGAGACTATAACTTACTGATTAAAAGAAAAACTTTTACTTTCAGCACATATGGCAGAAAACAATATATATATATATATATATATATATAC
>WWET01000670.1:86480-134049 GCA_011038615.1 Limnodynastes dumerilii | reverse complement strand
ATAAAATCAGTCAAAAAAGTTGTGCTCAATCACTAAGCGAATGTGCCCACAGACAGCAATTGAATAGTCTGAGTCTTAACCACAGTCAATTATAGTGGTTTTTAAAAGAGAATAATACTGTTCAAAGCACCAGATTGTCTGTTTTCCAATCGCAGTCCCAGTTCATCCAAAATTTAAAACTTAAACAGAGGGCGCTTCATGGTGCAATACATTTTATTTAAAAGAAATTGCAATAAAATATTTAATTAAGTACAAAAAGCAATGGTTAATATGGCATAGAATCAATCACACAAGGTTATACCGCTGGAGCAGGTGAAGAGTACAGCTGACCTGACCTGGGTCATGCCTTTTACTATTCTGATGTTCTATGTCTTTGATCATTTGATTCCCCATGGCTATTTTTAAAGTCCTTATCATATTGAATTTTTGTGCACCGGTTTGTTTTTTCTTATCGGGAAACATTTTTACCAGTCAAAAGTTTTATGATTAGTAATATGATCATTTAAAAGTTATTTACATTCATTTAGATGGTTGTCTTTTTAATCCAGTATTTAAAATGTTTCTCTCTATGGATTGCAAGTTCAATTTTATTACAAATACTAGGTACCCGCAGACTATAAATAGGCGGGCCATACTTACCTAACCACACTACACCCTGAAGAAAGTTAATTGAGAACTGAAACGCGTAGGTAAACACAGGGTTTCCCTTTGAAGCTCCTTATTCTGGCCTCTTGCTGTACCATATACTGGAGAAGCCCAGGCACTTTCCAACTTTTTCTTCAAGTGGTACTACAGCTTTCTGGTTCCATCTGCTGGCTGAAATATCTGTGAGCTCTACTAATTATTGAAAAAATTTTTATTACTACTTTTGTATTGTTGTCCTTTCAGTGTGTTGTGCTTGTTGTTCTAACAAAAAATCAGACCTTTCATAAGAAAATCCTTTTTAATCAAATATATCTTTAATTTTGAATAGAGAATAATTCATTGGAATATACAAGAAAATACAAGGAATTATATGATCTGTACATTTTATAGTGGATAACAAGATGTGTTGTCTACTGTGTCTACAGAGGTAGATTTATAGTATGCTCTTTGCAGATTCCTCCAGGCCAAAGAAGAATTGAAGCAATTGAGACTCCCTGGGTTTCTGTACAGTGACGTGCCTCGGCTGTCTTCCACTGTTCCATACTTCAGCATGGAGGAAGATGACAGCTCTGATGAGGGAATCCATTTGATTGTCTGTGTCCATGGGCTGGATGGTAAATACTAAGTACATGAATTTTGTTTAAAATGGTCAGTAACTGCTGCTAAAACATTTCAGTGTATTATGTGTAATTCACATATTTAATAGTTTAGGGGATATTCTTCTACCGTGTGGTCAATTACCTTGAATTGGAAAGTGTTAATTATTGGTAACTGGTATATAACTGTGTTTATAAGGTATACAAAATGCACAATATTTAAAATAAGCGCTCCAGGTAGTCAAATAATGGGCAATAACACCTCTGTAGGAGGATTCCTGAACACAGCAAGATTGGATCTTTGCACCCTGCCCATTGTCACTGAAGCTGGACAGTTACTATTGATGGTCTTCTATTGTCTTTCAGTACATGCAGTTTATATTCAGCCCGCTGTCCTGAAAATATCACACAGAAGGATATCTGTTAAGTGAATGAGCATGTCTAGTGCATAGCAGTACAGTCACTGTCTGCTTCTCCCCACCCTAGATAAATAAATGAAAAATAATTGTAAAATGTACATTTTTATAAGATAATAGTAGCTCCTCTTGTTTTACAAAAATAACCTCCCAAAAACCTCATTCATTATGTGGAGCTGAACTATTTTTCCCCTTGGTGTGGAAATTTGATATTGGGCTGAGACCTTATAGCCCAGAGCCTCATCAAATAGGTTCTACTTGGTTAAAGGGACTCGGCTTACAATTTCGGCTTCATAGTTTAGTCTACATGCCTCCTTCACTTGTTAACTAGCTGCATGACAGCTCTTATGCGGTAGAGAACCTAAAACCTGTTTATAAAATGTGTTAACAGTATGTTTTTGTGGCAGGAAATAGTGCTGACCTTCGCTTGGTTAGAACATACATTGAGCTTGGACTACCTGGTGGACGTAAAGATTTCCTTATGTCGGAGAGAAATCAAGTATGTTTGAATAGCTGTTACGTTTTGATGTCCACAATATAGAGAGCTATTTCCCTTGTGTTTTTACTCTTGAGCTTTTCTTTGCCATTGCCTTTATCATATATAGAGAGCTAAATGTCTCGATGGAAAAAAACAAATAAATAGATATATGCACTGGCACTTTCACACAATCTAAAACACAGCTGTAATGAATCAGGACCTTATTCCTGTAATGTGAATCATAGAAAATACAAACAAAAGCACTGTATTAGATGGCACTAAAAATGTTTTAGTTGTTAATCCTAAATAGGACCCACATAGGCTGAATTAATACACTGGTTTTAAGTAATAAAAAATATTTATTAAAACTCAGAATTCAATGTTAAAAATTCAATAATTAAAATATAGCTAATATAGCAATGGTACACTCGCAGACACAGATCCAATTTCCGTTGCAATAATACCACACGATATTCAAGATACATGCAGAGAAATGACCACAGTTCCGACAGTCTTGGTGAGAAAGAAGTGGGAAACCTAATGATGTTAATCGAGCAGTTTATCCAGTCGCGGGACAATATGCAATGCTCCAGAGTCAATTACTCCATATGTTTATAACGTGAAGGCTTCCAAAAATTAACCACAGTTCATTCAGAAAAATATATTTAGTTGTAGCTTTAGGTTGAAGACTCTGTACCTTTAAATAAGGGTCATGAGTTGTTTTTTTGTTATTTGTATTTTTTATTGTTATGTCCAAATAAATTGAAATAGTTTGCAACACTGGTTTTTGGTAAATATATTGTCATGTATTCTATATGAATAATTGTGTCATTTGTTTTTTAACATAAAAATATTTTTATTATCTGTGAATTTACGGAAGCATGCCCAATCCTAGTGAGTTTTTTCTAAGACATGCAGGTTGCACACCTGGTGAATTAATGACTAACTAACCTGGGATAAAAGGAGCACCGTGAGAGAACAGACAACACAGCTTGAAAAAGTATTTTATTAGTGACAAAACGCGTCGCTGGGGAGTTTGCAGACATCTGGTAAATCCTTTTAAAGATATATTTCTATAAAAGCACAAGGAGATGAACCCAGAGACTATAAGTACCATTTAAAACCAACCACCTGAAGGTACACTTGAGATTCACCTGCACGCCGGGCTGATCACCCGGGTAGTGGTATAAGATTAGCAGATCAGCATGTGGAGAGACTTCTTCTTCTGGGATCCTTCATGTTACAAACATATGGAGTAATTGACTCTGAAGCAGTGTATATTGTCCGGCGGATGGGTAAACTGCTCTAATAATCTCTTTAGGTTTCCCATTAATAACTCTTCTGTCTTTCTTAGATTGTTTGAACTGTGGTTAATTTTTGGGAGCCTTCACGTTATAAAAGTATGGAATAATTTACTCTGGAGCATTGCATATTGTCCCGCGACTGGATAAACTGCTTGATTAACATCATTAGGTTTCCCACTTCTTTCTCTCCAAGACTGTCGGAACTGTGGTCATATCTCTGCATGTATCTTGAATATCGTGTGGTATTACCGCAACGGAAATTGGATCTGTGTCTGCGAGTGTACCATTGCTATATTAGCTATTTTTTAATTATTGAATTTATAACATTGAATTCTGAGTTTTAATAAATATTTTTTATTACGTGTATTAATTCAGCGTATGTGGGTCCTATTTAGGATTAACAACTAAAACATTGTTAGTTCCATCTAATAGATTGCTGTTTGTATTTTGCAATGGAAAAAAATGCCAGGATCCCTAAGCATTTATTTACCTGTAGCGAGGGTGTCATGGAATTATGATCGCTCCAAAGGAATGTCATTTTTACCGTCTAGTGAGGATAGTCAAAATAATGTGGAATTAAGTGTATGAGTAATATAGATGACATTGATGCAGGTGGATCACTTTTTTTTAATTAAGTAACTGTGTTGTTCAGTAGCAGTGAACTCAAGCAAAATACAGAAAGTATCATACCAGTGCATACATAATATGGTGAAAGGAAGTCGAGTAATAATTGAACTTTTTCCCACAGAATGATACATTTGCTGATTTTGATTCAATGACTGATCGTCTTCTTGATGAAATTATACAATATATTCAAATATACAATCTAGCAATTTCCAGGATCAGGTAAGAACCAAGTGGCTTTATAGTCTGTTTAGTGTGATGGTCATCTACCTCCACTCCTCTCCTTGAGTTCTCTAATTGAGTCTTGGACAATGATAAAGGCTTCTTTGTAACTGATAAGTTTTCTCAGCTTTACTTAAGCTGTGTTATTTTATGGTTTAGAAAGCGTATGAATCTATGACACGGTACACGTCTAATAGCCAGTAAGCTATAATCAATGAATAATTGTCTTTATATGTAATTCATTTTGTATTTTTAGTTTTATAGGACACTCTTTGGGCAACTTAATTATACGGTCAGTTCTCTCAAGACCCAGATTTAAATGTTATCTTGGCAAGCTGCACACTTTCCTGTCATTGTCTGGTCCACACCTGGGAACCCTTTACAATAGCAGTGCTCTTGTTAATACAGGTAAGATGAACTGTAGCACTGTTTTTCAATGTTTATATACATCCTAGTTTAGAGTTACAGGTCAAATAAAAAGGAGAAGCTTTGTTATAATTACTTTATTTATGTTTTTGGGGTAGGGAACGTTAATCATGTGTATAAGTCATGAACATATTTCTATGCTAGATAAGCAACAGCTTGAAATTGCTTTTCTTCTGCCTCCTGCATTTTACGTTTTCTTCTGCCTCCTGAATTTTATTGTCTTGATAGTATTCATCATATAGTCATATAGTCCTGTGGCTGCAGAAAAATAATTTTTTCATTTCTCAGTATTGTTAGGCAAACAGTAGTATTGTGCAGCATACAGAAGAATACTTGTTATGCTTTAGAATGATTGCCTAAATTATCATTGTAATACAGCTGTACTGTAAATGTTTGTTTATTTTTGTCTTGTGATTCCATGTTTTCTTCTATGGCCCAGGTCTGTGGTTCATGCAAAAGTGGAAAAAATCAGGATCCCTGTTGCAACTGACTTGCAGAGACCATTCAGATCCACGCCAAACCTTTCTCTATAAGCTCAGCAAAAAGCCAGGTATTTTCATGTTTAACATGGATGCAAACATTTGGTCTAATTATTTATTTCTTTTTATTAGTGAGCATACTAACATTTCTTAGATTTTTCTGAGACTTTAAGGTCTTGATTCAGTTAAGTGCGATGTTACATTTTGCACGCGATGTTGCCTACTTTGTATAAAATTAGGCAACTTCACATCCAAATTCAGCATTGCGCCATTCAACTGCAGTGATTTTGGGTGCGATGTTGGATCAATTCACCAGCATTACGCCCAAACAGTTAACCTGCAAAAAGTGGCATTTCATCCCTGTTCAATTACTGAACAATGTTGTTAGCAACACCGCGATGTAGCTGTCAAAATCGGGCATTTCAATTCAAACCTCTGGAAGGTGCGAATTACAATGCAAGCCTGTTGTAAAAATAAAATAAAATTATTAGAACTTAAAAAGAAAAAACCGTGTATTACTACACAACAGTCTGCAGCAAGCCCAGGGTGCCATTAAAAGCTTGGGCATGCTGGCGCTTGTAGTACTGCCAAGTACTCCATGGCTCCAGTGAATAAAACACTTAAGTCCAGTATCAGTATTAAAGGCATTCTGGAACACTTTGCACATTGTTGTATTTTGCCTAACACAAAAAGAGGATACTTATTAGGGAAAAGCAGTTGTACTAATAAGAAAAATAGTATGCAATTTAACCAGATTTTTACATTTCCTGATAATATAACATGTTTCTCAAAATATAATACTATATATATATGATTCAATGCATAATCTTGTATTTAAACATTCTGACTTTGTAGTCACCAGATATGACATGTTTAGTACTACAAAGGGCGATGAGAATAACTGCTGCCATTCAGCTGTATTGCTCTAGTGCTAACATGTACAACAGAGAGTACATAGTAAGCTTGTAGCAGCAGTCTCTGCCACAAAGTTTTCGTCCTATATGAGGGGGTTAGTGTGGTTCATGAATAAAGTCAAACCATTATCTAATAAAAATTTAATTATGCCGTATATTAAATAAGTAATTCGGTAACAGTATAATTAATGGCTGCTTGAATTGCATCCATTAACATAAAAATTATTCAGCTTGGGCCTTTATAGTGGAATGACCACTGCTTTGGCATTGCTGCTAAATGTAAAAGACAAAATGTATTTCTGTTTACCTTTACTGCACCGGGACAACAATTTTTTGGTGATTATAGTGCTGACAATATTAGTTTTTTTTTAATTTTACGTTTTTACTAAATAGCCTATAAAAAAAATTATAATTTCTTAAAGAAATAACGTTATTATTTAAAAGTACAATGCAATTGTAGCTCTCTCTAGTGGATTTTCGAACTACAAATAATGTAATAAATATGTTTTGTGTTACGTTCTGTACCTGGCCATACCCTAGATCAGATCGGACCAAAAATTGTTGTAATGTAAGGCAGTAGTCTCTTGCAGAATGCAGAACTTTAATTAATACTGTATATTACTGCTATACTTGCCAGGAATTATGGACCGGATTCACAGCCCCGAAATTTTTTTACTTATGTGCCTATTTTTCCGTTTATAGCTACTACGCGTGCGAGTAACTATTTTACACTATCTACGTAATGTTTCATTTATGTAGATTAGTCTTTAAAAAGCTACGTAACAAAATGCTGCGTAGATAGTGTAAAATAGTTACTACGCAAGCATAGTCAAAAACCTGACTAGTGTATGGCCATCTTAACTGATGCATGGCTTGGTCGCTTCTTATCCCGTGTCACATTGCAGTTCTTTATAAAAGCTCTGAGTTCTTGAGGGGAATGCAGATTATTTTAAAATGTACTTTTAAGTAAAATAGAAAAAGGTAAAAAATGAATTGTGACTTGTGTGATCTTTTTCAGGCCTGGAGCATTTCAGAAATGTCATTCTGGTCAGTTCCTTACAGGATCGATATGTTCCCTATCATTCAGCTCGTATTGAAATGTGCAAAACTGCTCTTAAGGATAAACAGTCAGGTATGGGACTTGTATAAATTAAGATTTAGATTTCTGGAATACTCCTATCAGGAGTTGCAGTTAAATGGGTGGCAAATTATAGGTCATATCCAGTTTAGATGCCACATGATTGCAGAATGCCTTGAACTTTCACGTGGTAGAGGATTCGATCATGTGTCTATCTTGTAATTATTCCTAAGGCACATTACTTTATATATATACTGCTAATATGTCTCAGAAATGTAAACCGCAGCTTCTTTTGTTGATCATACTTACAAATTTTCATGGGGTTGAAGTAGTGTCGGTTAGCAGCTAGTCAGAAAGACCTTAGTGAAACTGGGTTTCCTCTGTGTTGAGTGGATGTAGTGAGTTTTTTTCCTCAGTATTTTCTTTTTTATAGCACTGATGATGCGTAAAACTAAGAATACAGCCACATTTATATTTGTTTGGCATTCTCCTGCTTTAATAGTACAATATGCTAAAAATAAATACAACACATAAATAAGACCACTATGTCTTTTTTTTTTTTCCCAAAACATTGGTTTCCAGTTCTATATTAGAAGTAAATGTGCACCGAATATAATGTGAGTGTATAGAGCACTCTTTGCCATGCACATAGGATAGTCATTTGTGATAGAAAATAAAATTATTACATCTTCATAATATTTTAGCTTTGTTAATAACCTAAAAATTGATGAGAGAGTCTAAGAACAATATTTTAGTTGTTATATTTGCTTATAATGTTATGGGGGAGGTATTAAATATATTCTCTTTTTGATCTTAACCAGATATTAGATTATTTACACAAAGGTGAATATTTTTGATTTTTCAGGGCCGGTGTATGCTGAGATGATCCAAAACATCCTTTTACCTGTTCTGCAGAACAAAGACTGCAATCTAGTCCGATATGATGTCATTCATGCACTACCCAACACAGCAAACTCTCTTATCGGACGCGCAGCCCACATTGCGGTTCTTGACTCTGAAGTATTTTTGGAAAAATTCTTTTTGGTTGCTGGCCTCAGATATTTTCAATAGGAGGAGGACACTGCTAGTAAAATTATATAATACCTCATTAACAATAAATCTTAAAATATGTGGTATTAAAGTGTTAGCTGCCATTGTATTTTGAGCTATATTTATATTTTGTTGTGTTTTTCAATTTGGGCTTTTTTCACTTTTTTTCTTTACTGGAAGATAATACATTTGTGATAAAAAGAAAAAAAAATACAGTGTAGATTTGTTAATTTATATTTATGGATGTAATCACCACCTCCTTAAATGTGTTGAGGAATTGATCACAAAAGATTTTAACAAATCTTTTAAATATCTCTCCATTGGCTTCAGTTAATAAATCTATGAGTTTTGTAATCATCTGTACCCTTAACCTGGTGGATTATGTCTCAGTTTAGTTAGTGTTGCAACTACTATATCCTTGCACAAATAAGATGACAAGATATGTGAGGTCAGCTGGCCTGACCATGTGACAATTTGTTATGTACTACTTCATTTTCCAATTCTTGTCACTAATTGCTAAATAGCTTACATTATTTTCTCCTGTCTCACAGTTTACCTTTCTATATTTCAAAATTTAATACAGTTAAGGTTGATGGCCTTTTGCCAGTTTGACAGTATGGAGCTGTCCTTTATGTACCAAAGTTACCTACATGCTTGTACTGTAAATAAGGCGTAAGGCTTTCTGGATTGCTGAATATGATACCGCCTGTCTCTTTAAATGTTTGGCAATTCATGTTTTATTGGGGGAATGCACAAACTATTAAATATTCAGAATGGGATAAATGCTTCAAACGTCAGAATGTTAGACAAAATTCACAGTTAGATAGAAAATTCATATTAGTTTTATTAATGGGTTTCTTTATTAAGTAATGTAGGGCAGAAAGAAAATCTCCCCAATTAAAAGAAAAACCTTTGTTGACATTTATAATTCTACATAGTTCTTTCAATGTTAAAGTTGTTTCTTCCGTTTGCATTTGCTCAATATGTTGGTAGTGCACATCTTTACTGTTGTAATACTCATTATACTCTCCTAAAATATTTAAATGTAGTAATGACTACTTACATGATTATCATTTTAACAAGGAATCCAGGCAATCTTTGCTTTCCACCGCTCGGTGCGTGCCAGAAAAATTGTAGCTGATTAAGGGTTTCGTTTAGTTCATACCCTGCCAAGGTTAAATGAATTTATACTGCATGTCTCCTATTTATTACACAAATTAAAGATAAAACCCCTAAACTTAGATTTCATGTCTTGTACAATCAGTCTGTTATATTGGAAGTGTTTAGTTTACTTCATCATTTTTTTTTTAGCCACACCAACAAATCTACTACACCAATTTTTTCTTTTCCTTTCTCTTAATAAATTGTCAAAACATTATTCATGTCTAGGCTGTGGGTATTAATGGTAAAGTATTATGTTTATGTTATATTGAACGACTAACACATTTTTGTTAATTCCTTCACAATGTTGAATGCAAATAAAGTTAAAGCATATTTTTAACCTAAAATAATGTTTTTTAAACCTCAAACTGGAAAAAATAGCTGCTAATTTGTCTGCGAGCTGAAAATTGTCATATCCTTGTTATGAAAGATGTGTTTTGCCCTGTGGTAGATTTGGCTGCTTTATGTCAGGTGTAGTTGATGCCTTTTCAGGGTGAATGCAGCCAGTTGGATTTGAACCATATTAATTAAAATGCAGTCTTGTCATGAACTAATGAGTTTATAGGACAAACCAACACAATTACTGCCTAATGTAATTAAACAACGGGTACATATAAATGACTGGAAATTCTGAAATGGATAGGGTGTTTTGGTAATTGCTGCTTGGTGAACGATCAGTAACACAAGAATGTTCATTGCACCTCTCCGTACCCTACAGAACATCCTACAATACTGCAATACTCTTAGAAGATAAAAAGTAAAAATAAGTTTCTATGCTGAATGCTTTGTAAATACTCAGAATGTGCAGAAGAACAAAAATAACCTGTTTGGTGATTTGGATAAAAATGTTGTTTTTTTTTCACATTGAAGAATGTTTAAGGTCTGTAGATTCAATATTGGTGCTTAATAGCGTTTGAGAACAATATTTTAATGTTTATGTTTGGGGTATTATTGCACTGAGGATGGGAGCTGTGTACTTATGAACTGTAATTATTGGACTCTGCCTAAATATAAAGTGTAAAATCAATGCATGTATGGTATTGTTTTGTTCCTGCATTTGGTTTAATGGCCGCATAACTTTGTTTCATTAAACAGGAAATCATGAATTTTTTTTAATTACTATTATTTTTGATCTTGTTATGTTTGAGATACCACTCACTGAAGATGGAAACATTTATACGTTAGTTTCATAATTTTTCATGTTAAAATGTATCTATTACTTGTACCATTTTGTGTTAAACCAGTGTCATCCAAATGTTATACACTGCATGATAATCTCTCAGATTGGCCAGATTTGACAATTTATTGTGCAATTTACTGGCTCTAGTGAACTGATCTACTGAATATCAGTTTAGTCCATCGGTAAGACGTACACTTTAAAAGTGATTCCTTGGAATGAACTTGATGCAAGACACGTTTCTTCTAAAGACTTTTGTTTAATAATTGCCAAATGCCTCTATAGAGAAGTAGATCACAACTGATAGAAAATAGCTGGCTTCCTGAAACAAACAAAAAAAAAATTGCTATAATAAATATTTTTTAACATGGTAGTGGAATGATTTATTTAAGCAGTACGCATTTCTCATGCAGGAATAACAGACGTATTGTCCTTGATTAGTTTCTGTTCTACTGTTGCTTTTTTTTAATTATGTAAATTCATGTATATGTTCCTTAACCTGTTGGAGATGATTTTTAAGTTTAGTATTATAATATTTTTTTATGGTTTACTGTGATCCCAAACAAAGTGAAATTAATTTTAATTTTAACATCCTATTAGAAATTTGATCATCCCAATAAATATTTCACTCTTTTTAACCATTGTTGTTTTTTTTTTATTAAGACTAGAGGGTTTATAATCTATTCAGTTATTATAATGGTGTATTTTAATACAGAAAGAGATGGTTTGTTAGGCTTTTTAAACTTAGTATGGGTGCAAAAATGTAGGTAAATGAGCAAAAATGAAGTATTTTACAAACTTTGAAAAAGCTGATATGACCAGGCCTAACATTATGTATAACATCCAGTCAGTACACCAGACTCATTACATGGGTAGGTAACCTTGGGTAGATCGTTTAAAAAAAAATATCCAACCCCAGTGTTTAGAAAAACGTATTCATCCAAAACCTATAAGCTATGTCCAGGTATAGGAGCTGTCCTTTCAGCCTCATCTGATTTTATATAGATTTCTTTTTTATAGGTTTAGGAAGTCCTGGGATCCAAAGCCCAAATAATCTCAATGCCAGATCCAGCGGTTGTTCAAGAACCAAAGATCAAAACACAAAAGGTAGAAATAACCATGTCATTGTTACCAGGACGCTCAAGGTAACCTTGAGTTCATTAGGCCATTTCTTGATGCTGGTTTACACAGATGAGACAAAAAATTGCATGATGTTAGCTAAGCCTATAGCAAACTAGAGGCTATGTTTCTGCAACTTTGAGTTGGAAACCCAACAGTCATGTCAGATATTATGAAAGACCCTGGGTTTCCAAAGAGGAGATTCTTAAGCAAAAACTACAACCAGTTGAAATCTCTTGTGCAGTTTGTGTCTAGAGTGCAAGGTAAGTCAAAACTGAACTTTTAGAAATGGCTGTTTGATCCCAGCTAAGGAGGAGAAGCAATTGATCCACTGAAGAAAGAAGATACAGCGGTGAATGATATTAATGTAACCCCAACTCTTACACGCTGCTCAAAAAAATAAAGGGAACACTTAAACAACACAATGTTACTACAAGTCAATCACACTTCTGTGTAATCCAACTGTCCACTTAGGAAGCAACACTGATTGACAATCAATTTCACATGCTGTTGTGCAAATAGAATAAACAACAGTTGGAAAATATAGGCAATTAGCAAGACACCCCCAATAAAGGAATGGTTCTGCAGGTGTTGACCACAGACCACTTCTCAGTTGCTATGCTTTCTGGCTGATGTTTTGGTCACTTTTGAATGCTGGCGGTGCTTTCACTCTAGTGGTAGCATGAGACGGAGTCTACAACCCACACAAGTGGCTCAGGTAGTGCAGCTCATGGCACAGGATGGCACATCAATGCGAGCTGTGGCAAGAAGGTTTGCTGTGTCTGTCAGCGTAGTGTCCAGACCATGGAGGCGCTACCAGGAGACAGAGAACACCAAGATTGGCATATTTGCCACTGGCGCCCTGCACGGTGTTGGGCTGTAAGCACAACCCCCACCTGTGGACGTCAGAAAATCATACCACCCTCGTGGAGTCTGTTTCTGACCGTTTAAGCAGACACATGCACTTGTGGCCTGCTGGAGGTCATTTTGCAGAGCTCTGGCAGTGCTCCTCCTGTTCCTCCTTGCACAAAGGTGGAGGTAGCTGTCCTGCTGCTGGGTTGTTGCCCTCCTACGGCCTTCTCCACGTCTCCTGATGTACTGGCCTGTCTCCTGGTAGCGCCTCCATGCTCTGGACACTATGCTGACAGACACAGCAAACCTTGCCACAGCTCGCATTGATGTGCCATCCTGGATGAGCTGCACTACCTGAGCCACTTGTGTGGGTTGTAGACTCCGTCACATGCTACCACTAGAGTGAAAGCACTGCCAGCATTCAAAAATGACCAAAACATCAGCCAGAAAGCATAGCAACAGAAGTGGTCTGTGGTCAACACCTGCAGAACCATTCCTTTATTGGGGGTGTCTTGCTAATTGCCTATCATTTCCCACTGTTGTTTATTCTATTTGCACAACAGCATGTGAAATTGATTGTCAATCAGTATTGCTTCCTAAGTGGACAGTTTGATTACACAGAAGTGTGATTGACTTGTAGTTACATTGTGTTGTTTAAATGTTCCCTTTATTTTTTTGAGCAGTGTATTAGTCCTACCTTTCCATTACCCTAACACTACCCTTCTATTACACTAACATTCCTTTCCCTGCAGCCTGACCCTAAGACTTCCCGTAGCCTGACCTTAAGGCCATTCCTTAATAAGATTTTCGAATTATCGCTATTTTTGAAGTAGAGACAGACGAAAATTAACTTCTAATACAATATAACCTAAAAGGCTATGATAGAGGCAAGGATAAGAACAATATTGTTGAGCGCTTATAGCTGCTGCGGGGTCCGGGTTATGCACAACAGGTATAGACACACTCTATACCTTATAATGAACAATATCCAAAGCAATACAAAGTGCAACCTATGATTCCGCGCTGCTATAGGTTTTAAACACTAATGACACAGCTAGATACAATGTAGTCAGTTCACACTTGGCCAATATCAACAAGTCCTTATGTGTATTCAAAGGCTTGAACAGAAGATAATCCAGAAATAAAGTAAGTTTATTGCATCTCACCAGACTTCTGTGAAAGATATGTCTTTTAACATGCTCCACGGATCATCTTCCGGATTGAGGTCTCTCTGTTTGTCGGCGTCTCCTCGTGTCTTCTGATTAACTTTTCCTTCCCAGTGACTGGTTCGCCTCCAAAAGGTAGTTTCCAATCGGTGCGTTGAAGCGTTCACACGTGTGGGTGGACGTGGGAAGAAAAAGGGAGGCAGATCTAAGAGCACACCGTTTATTTAAATGACTGCATATGAATAAAATATACTCACATCGAGCAATGGGAAATTTGTCTAAAAATATCCAAACACACATGTATATTAACAGGTCTTTTGTCTTGACATCGTAATAAAAAGAATAGCTATAAAAGGTTTTAAAAGTGTTTGCAATATAAACAAGCCAATGCGTTTCAACCGGCCCTCCGGTCTTTCTCAAGACTGAGTGACCACTGCTCGTCACTTCCGCTTATACAGGTAAGTATTAACCCCTGCACCACCTTCCTTCTTTTGAACAATATCTATTTGCAACCTTTATGTTAAAAACATTGAAATAAAATGCCTATATAGATTCCAGACAAAGTCAATCAAATAAGGGGAAATAAAGATATAAAACACTGCTTTTTCGTATGAAGTCTTCATATATATTCAAACCCAATTTTAAATGGGAAACAACACGCAAAAGGAAAGAGAAGGAAAAAAGGAAACAGTTTATTTTCAAATACATTTATGTTCTCTATGGCTCTCTTATTAGAGGAACCATTTTAATTAAAATTCCCTGTTTAATCCTGAGGGTTCTAAAGATTATAAGTTATAAATCCAAAGCATTTCAGCTTTAGCTAAGGATTCAACTAAATTAGGGTTCCTCCAATTTTCTTTTACTATCTTAAAGCCAATCATTTTAGTGATGGAATTTACTGAGCATTAATGATGAGCACTGAAATGTGCCGACAGACAGTGGTTGGGATAACCCTTCTTAACATTTCTAAAGTGCTCCTACCATCTCGTTTTTAGGGGTCTTGTAGTTCTCCCCATGTACTGTTTTGTGCAGGAGCACTCTATTAAATACAAAACATTTTGACTATTACATGTGATGAAATCTTCGATTTCATATGTTTCCCCTGTTACACTTGATTTGAAGACAGTGGTTTTAGCCTCCTGTTTTTGGTGTGTTCTGCATATGCTGCAAAGACCACAGTGATAAAAGCCTACTGATTTAATTCTTGTTTGTTGTATCGGTTCTTGTCTGAAAGTGCTTTTTGTTAAAATATTGCCCAAATTACGAGCTTTCTTATATACAAAACAGGGTTGGGGCGAAATATATTCACTCAAAACGGGGTCTTCTCTCAAAATATTCCAATGATGTCGAATTATTTTTTCTATTTCCTTGTGTGCTGGATTAAACTGTGTAATGAAGGGAATTTTGGGCTCCTTTTCTGGAGGACTCTTCTTTTTTTATGAGGAGATCTTTTCTGCTTATCTCTCCCACATCTTTTACATTTTTATTGAGTTCTTTTTCCGTATAACCTTTTTCTAAAAAAAGTTTTTTTTAAGGAATCTGCATGTTTTGAATATTCTCTCTCATCAGTACAGTTCCTTCGAACCCTTTGTAACTGATTAGTAGTTATATTTTTGAGCCAATTTTGGTGATGACAACTTTTCTTACTAATAAACGAGTTAGTCAGTTGGTTTGACATAATTTGTAGTTTTAATTTTATTATCCTCAATATATATGGTTAAATCCAAGTAATTGATCTTACTTGAACTTCTATCAATGGTCAACTGAATATTTTTATCATTGGAAATAAAATACATACAGAATTCGTTTGTCATCTTGCGTACCCCCCCTCACACAAAGATGACGTCATCTATTAACCTATACCACCTTATAAGGTGCTTATCCCATTTGTGGGTGTTCCACACGTATAGGTTTTCCCAATGGGCCATAAAGATATTTGCTAGACTAGGCGCGAATTTCGTGCCCATCGCCAGCCCCGTTAGCTGCATATAAAACGTATCTTCAAAGAAGAAAAAGTTATTTGTTAACATAAATTTCAAACTCTCTAATATAAAGTTCCTCTGTGTTAGAGAGACCATTTCTAAAAAGCAGTCTATGGCTTCAATGCCATAGACTGTTTAGATAGAAAGTTTAGATGTTATGGAATTTATTCCCGACACTATGGGGCGGCCCGGGGGTTTTGTGCTATTTTTATGCACTTTGGGGAGTGTATAGAACACCGGTATTGAGGGATTTTCTACCTCCAAGAATCGTTTTTCTCTACTGGTAATTGCATCTGTATTAGAGTATTTATTAATAAAGACATTATACTTTTCTAATATGTTGGTGGGATTAGTCCTTAGTTTTTTTTTTTTTAATTCTATCTCCCAGTAGTCTTAATACTTCTTCTCTATAATCTGGTGTGTTCAGAATGACCACTCCCCCTCCTTTATCCGCCGATTTAATTGTGATTTCTTTTTCCTTCTGTCATTTTTCTAAAGCCTTTCTTTCTTTAAAAGTTAAATCATTCCTGTATTTTTTGTGTTTCATTCTGAGCTGCAATTTTCTTATTTCTTTGGTGACTATACGGTTAAAAGTCTCCACAAAACATCCCTTACTGTGAGCTGGATAGAAAGTGGATTTTATGTTCAGATTGTCCTTCCAATCTTCCTTATCTCCCATTCCTATTTGTGTACTAAAAAATCTTTTTAACGTTAATTTTCTAGTAAACTTTTGAACGTCCACAAATAGGTTAAAATAGTTGATCCTTTTTGTTGGTGCGCATTTAAGCCCCTTTTTTGAGAGATTTTCTTCTGTTTCAGTAAAAGTGTGATTGCTTAAATTATAGATCTTAGTGTTATCTTTCACTTTTTTATTAATAGATCTTTTTAAAAGTTTCTTTTTAGTTTGCCATAATTTCCTTTTGCCATTTCGTCTCTCTCTCCTCACTTTATTACTTATATTTTTACCTCTTTCCCCTTTTTCTCATTTGAACTCTAGCTTTTGTATTTATTTTTATTTTGTCCTTTTGGAGGAGTTTGCGTTGTTGCCTAACGGGGATTAGTGCTTCTTCCGATTCCTCGGGGGGATGTGTAAAAATCCCCCTCCGCTTGGTCTCTTAAGGGTTCATATCTATTGGACATATGTTCCCCATAGTAGTCATCATTCCTATACGACTGCTCCCTTTCATTCTCTCTATGGTAATTATCTCTTGAATGATTTTCTCTCCATCTTTCCTCTCTATGTGGGCTATAATTATTTTCCCAACCATCTTCTCTTATTGGGCTGTAATTTTCTCCCCTATTGGTTCTGGATCTGAATCATAACCATTCTCTCTCCTTCTCTCATATGTTGGTGATTTTTTTCTCTTTTTACCTTTGTTATGATTATTTTTGTAACTCCTGTCCCAATCATGTTGTTCTTTCCTTTCATTTCCTCTACCCTTATTTGGATGTTGCCCCTCTTCCGTTATTCCGGGTGTATGGTTATGGATAGGGACAATTCTTGTGTTGTCAATCCCTGTGTTGGTAATTTCCCCATTAGAGATGGTGACATTCACTTTATCCCTTTTAAATTTATATTGTTTTCTTTTAATTACTTCTTTCTCGTTTTTATTAATGGAAAATATGATCTTTTCTTCCCATTTTTTATATTCTGTGGTATCCGCTAACATGTCTGTTTTAGTTTTTATTTCTTTTATTTCTTCTTCCACTTTTTTAAGAAACTTGTTTTTTTCTTTAATTATCGATTGTATCAATCTAAAGCTTCCTTCCTTCAAAATGTGATTCCATTGTTGGATTATATCCTCTCCCTGTAAATCAAAAGCTGGTTCCTTTTCTAGTTTTCAATCCTACTGGGACAATTTTAAATATGTCTCTAAGGTGGTAATCTCCCACCAGAGATTCGTTTCCCGTAGTAACAGTTTTTCTAGATTCCTCATGTCTTTATCCAGAGTATTGTCCTCTGGACTACATACTCTAATAGAGATGCAATTACCAGTAGAGAAAAACAATTCTTGGAGGTAGAAAATCCCTCAATACCGGTGTTCTATACACTCCCCAAAGTGCATAAAAATAGCACAAAACCCCCGGGCCGCCCCATAGTGTCGGGAATAAATTCCATAACATCTAAACTTTCCGAACTAATTGACAGGAGACTACAGCCTTTAGTGAAAAAAACTAAAGCCTACATAAAAGATACTCTTGACATTATAAATAAATTAGAACAAATACAGTGGCAGGACTCTTGGCTTCTGGTTACAGCGGACGTCAGTTCGCTGTATACCAGTATTAGACATGATGATGGCATTGAAGCCATAGACTGCTTTTTAGAAATGGTCTCTCTTAACACAGAGGAACTTTATATTAGAGAGTTTGAAATTTACGTTAACAAATAACTTTTTCTTCTTTGAAGATGCGTTTTATATGCAGCTAACGGGGCGAATTTCGCGCCCAGTCTAGCAAATATCTTTATGGTCCATTGGGAAAACCTATACGTGTGGAACACCCACAAATGGGATAAGCACCTTATAAGGCGGTATAGGTTTATAGATGACGTCATCTTTGTGTGGGGAGGTACGCAAGACGACTTAAACGAATTCTGTATGTATTTAAATTCCAATGATAAAAATATTCAGTTGACCTTTGATAGAAGTTCAAGTAAGATCAATTACTTGGATTTAACCATATATATTGAGGATAATAAAATTAAAACTACAAATTACGTCAAACCAACTGACTGTAACTCGTTTATTAGTAAGAAAAGTTGCCATCACCAAAATTGGCTTAAAAATATACCTACTAATCAATTACAAAGGGTCCGAAGGAACTGCACTGATGAGAGAGAATATTCAAAACATGCAGATTCCTTAAAAAAAACCTTTGTTTAGAAAAAGGTTATACGGAATAAGAACTCAATAAAAATGTAAAAGATGTGGGAGAGATAAGTAGAAAAGATCTCCTCATAAAAAAGCAGAGTCCTCCAGAAAAGGAGCCCAAAATTCCCTTCATTACACAGTTTAATCCAGCATACAAGGAAATAGAAAAAATAATTCGACATCATTGGAATATCTTGAGAGATGACTCCATTTTGAGTGAATATATTTCGCCCCAACCCTGTTTTGTATATAAGAAAGCTCGTAATTTGGGCAATATTTTAACAAAAAGCACTTTCAGACAAGAACCGATACAACAAACAAGAATTAAATCAGTAGGCTTTTATCACTGTGGTCTTTGCAGCATATGCAGAACACACCAAAAACAGGAGGCTAAAACCACTGTCTTCAAATCAAGTGTAACAGGGGAAACATATGAAATCGAAGATTTCATCACATGTAATAGTCAAAATGTTTTGTATTTAATAGAGTGCTCCTGCACAAAACAGTACGTGGGGAGAACTACAAGACCCCTAAAAACGAGATGGCAGGAGCACTTTAGAAATGTTAAGAAGGGTTATCCCAACCACTGTCTGTCAGCACATTTCAGTGCTCATCATGAATGCTCAGTAAATTCCATCACTAAAATGATTGGCTTTAAGATAGTAAAAGAAAATTGGAGGAACCCTAATTTAGTTGAATCCTTAGCTAAAGCTGAAACGCTTTGGATTTATAATTTATAATCTTTAGAACCCTCAGGATTAAACGGAGAATTTGAATTAAAATGGTTCCTGTAATAAGAGAGCCATAGAGAACATAAATGCATTTGAAAATAAACTGTTTCCTTTTTTCCTTCTCTTTCCTTTTGCGTGTTGTTTCCCATTTAAAATTGGGTTTGAATATATATGAAGACTTCATACGAAAAAGCAGTGTTTTATATCTTTATTTCCCCTTCTTTGATTGATTTTGTCCGGAATCTATATAGGCATTTTATTTCAATGTTTTAAACATAAAGGTTGCAAATAGATATTGTTTAAAAGAAGGAAGGTGGTGCAGGGGTTATTACTTACCTGTATAAGCGGAAGTGACGAGCAGTGGTCACTCAGTCTTGAGAAAGACCGGAGGGCCGGTTGAAACGCGTTGGCTTGTTTATACTGCAAAAACTTTTAAAACCTTTTATAGCTATTCTTTTTATTAAGATGTCAAGACAAAAGACCTGTTAATATACATGTGTGTTTGGATATTTTTAGACAAAATGTCCCATTGCTCGATGTGGTATATTTTATTCATATGCAGTCATTTAAATAAACGGTGTGCTCTTAGATCTGCCTCCCTTTTTCTTCCCACGTCCACCCACACGTGTGAACGCTTCAACGCACCGATTGGAAACTACCTTTTGGAGGCACGAGGAGACGCCGACAAACAGAGAGACCTCGATCCGGGAGATGATCCGTGGAGCATGTTAAAAGACATATCATTCACAGAAGTCTGGTGAGATGCAATAAACTTACTTTATTTCTGGATTATCTTCTGTTCAAGCCTTTGAATACACATAAGGACTTGTTGATATTGGCCAAGTGTGAACTGACTACATTGTATCTAGCTGTGTCATTAGTGTTTAAAACCTATAGCAGCGCGGAATCATAGGTTGCACTTTGTATTGCTTTGAAAATTAACTTCTGGCTGTTTTTCAGAAACAGCATTTTCGAGGTGCCAACTGCATACCATTAAGATAAATCTGTGAAAATTGTGTCAATTCTCTCATTCAATATATTTAGTAAATGTTCAGTTGATTACCTTTATAAGCCTTGTATCATTTTATAGCATGGTGCAAAGGTTAAAGTAAGCTGTTATGAGGAAGAAGTAATCAGCACTACAAAATACACCACAGACAATATTTAAAAATACAAACTCCAGCAGCTACTTGAGGGGGACCAGCCCTCATAGAAATACAAAAATTAAAAAAAGAGGGCTCGGAGAGTGTAATAATATTTAATAACAATAAATAAAAACACCAATAATAATTAGCATTAAAAAATAAATAAAAATTGTGTATAAATATAAATATCTGTTCTTAAAATAATGCACCATACTGAAGATTCAAAAATGATGACAAATGTGGTCACACCTATGAAAGTTACCACCCACGTATAGTAGACTGTATAATCCGATGAAGAATCCTTTAGCTGTGAAATGCAGCACTCAGTAGGATAAATTATCTAGACAAGATCCAATTGATGAAAGCTTTATATAGCTTGGGCCAGGCTGGTGCTCATAAGAGGGCAGGGCTAAATGATACAATAGATAGGCGTGCTAACAAACTGCATACAAATCCAGATTTCCACAATTTTAAAGTATCTAAACACTGTCCATGTGAGTGTAGTGGTTAGTGATGTGTTTGCACGAATGCATGATTACAGCAGAAGTAGTGGATTCCTTGAATCCTTTATAGTTTTGAATGCAGCAAAATCTGGGGTGTAGGTCACCGCTGAGAACGGTCCTATTTTCTAAAGGGCTGTTCTCGGCAGGGAAATTAATTGCTTTTGCTTCGAAGGTGATGCTCCGAATGCAAAATTTTAAATCAAACCCCAACCCTTTTCCTTCCATGACCCTAATCCTTACTTTAACCCTCTCTTTCCATGACCTAACCCTCCCTTCCCCAGATCCTAACCCTAATAGTCCCTAGAAAAGTTACGACGGATCGAGCTGCGGCTTCTGAAATGAATGGGTAAGTATAGTGATCACCAAACATACCCATTCTAAAAAAAAATTGGAAAATGATGCCTTTTTGAAATAGGGACAGCCGAAAATAAGTTTTGGGTTGTCTCTATTTCCAAAATACAGCATTTGGTGGCGGGAAACTCCCACAACAAAATCTGATTTCTGGATCCAGTCCAGAGTTACAAAAATATTCTACAATGTCAAAACTCGGTGTATTACGTTTTTTTTTTTTACATTTTATTTCTACTTGGGCAAACGAGATGTTTTAAACTGGATTAAGTCTTCACATTTACCATGGTTCCCTTTATAGGGCTGTGCTTTTCATAACATTCTAAGCTAAAAAAGCCATTACTAGTGTATGCAGTACTAATATCAGTAGCTTATGCTGTACGATTAAATAATTGTACCAAAGTGTTCCTGCTATGATTAGTAACTATTTAGATAGTCAGCAGCTTATAGTTAGTAGTTTTCTAGTCTAGTAATATATTTGTGAAGTGAATAGAATCTATAGAATAGGAATACAAATACAAATGCAGATGAAGCAGCTTGTACCAGTATCCTCTGAATGGTTTAGATATTAAGTAATCTACTTCTAGGGGTTGATGCAGAGTTTAGGAATAAGGGCAAATCAGGTGCCAGTGTACAGCTTGACTGAACCATTTTACCAAGTATAGGGGAACTAATTAATGAAAAAATGTTTGCATGCAGGAAAAATACTTTACATTTGAACATAGAATTGAAATACTGCATAGGTTTCTCTTTAATCTATACAACAGAGTAGAGCTAAGAAATTTCACCTCTAAATTCTAATTCTGCGTTACAGTATAAATTTGCCTTCCTTTGCCGTACAAAATGGTATTGCTCAGGTCTACACTTTCACCTAAAAAAAGGTGTAAGAGCAACTCTGAATCAGCCCCCCAGTCTATTGGTGCTTAGTAAGGTATGTGGACAATTTAGCAAGGTTTGAAGAGGCCCTTTATGATGCATCAAGTTAGAGAATTATATACCAATTGCAGTCTGTAACAATAGATTGCAAAAAATAACGGTATTTCTTACAATTAAACATTTATTTCAGTATTACATAATCATTTTACCCTCATTATTATGCAAATCATGTGGTAGATTTTGTGACACTATACTAAGACTAATTTTGAGCACAACTAAAAGAACAATGCACTAGATCAGGGGTGACCAAGTTCCGACCTCGTGAGCCACCAACGGTTCATGTTTTCCAGGTCTCCTCAGATAGTCAGAGGTGAGATAATCACTACCAACTGTAGATTTTTTTGAATGTATTAGTCAGTAATGAACACACCTGCGCTCCAACAAGGAGACCTGGAAGACATGAACCGTTGGTAGCTCACGAGGCCCGAGCTTGCCCACCTATGCACTAGATAGAACCTTTAAACTAAAGCAAAGATTCAGCAAATTGATGCACAATGTGTCGCTTAGCAGATTCTAAATACTGTGGATTATCCAGTAGTTCTGAGCACAAAGTAAATTCAGACAGTATTTTCCCAGCATGCAAATTATTCTAAACTAAACTAAACTAATTGAACTCACATTATAACATGGCTTGTTTGGGTGGCAATTTGTACCTTTTGGTCCATAGGTAACTCTGGATCAGCCCCACTATGTTCCATAGAATTCACTTACATATATGTAATAAACAATAAAACGCTATGTCAATTAGTGTACAATAGAATATTACAATCCATCCTTTGCCAGCTAGTGGCGCTATAATGTCTGTCATCCCTGACATTGGTTAGTCTTGTTTTATGACGAGCAGTTTCTTCGCCCTGTGGATTGACAGCTAGGTAAGGCAACGTTATCCAATCAGGGCGAAGAACATAATAGCCAGTGAGAGAGAGTTGAGCATGCGGCCCCGCCTCCTCTCGTCGGTCTTGTACAGGAAGGGAAGTGTAAGGTCACTCACACACAGGGTGCAGGGAGATGGGCACAGTGAGAGTTATGGCATGGCAGCGGGGGCTGCTGTTTTATCACCTAGCAACTCGGCATCTGCCAAGTGAGTTATTTTTATTGTTACGGTGTAATAATGTTTCAGTTGTTGAAACTGTATTAAAGAGCAGACATCGGCGAGGCCGATACGTTAATTAGATTCTCCCTCTTTTATTGTGTAATAAAGTGTGTCAACAGATGAGATTTGGAATTTGCAGGTTTCTGATAAACCCCTGATCTTAAACTGTACATGCCTGGAATACTGCCCATACACAGATAAAGAGAAAAGATGCTCAGGGATAGAGAAACTAATTTTTAGTAAAAACAATGCATGTGGCAAGCAATTATAATGAGAATAAATAGTAGCATAATGGAAATCCTCGAGGTCATTTGAGGAAATGAACCTTCCACAATCAGTATTTACAGTGCATAAAAGCAGGATTGTCAGCCTACATGATGAAATAAGTTAGGGCTTTACAAACTTTTTATAGCTCATAAATAAATTTTTTTAATGTACACTAGTTTGTGTAATATGAATAACATGTTATTGATAATACATATAAAATTGTGTTAAAAATAGCTTTTTGTTAAAAACCAAACAAACAAACTGAGGTTATAAGTCTATGGGTCTTTGAGAACTCATTTAAAAAAATTGGGTCCTACTTTACTACTGATGTGTTAATTCAAAAAAATCAACCAAGCATTAACAAACCAGTAACCCCTTCCCGATAATCACTTACCATTGGCGTCTAAAACCTTCTTTCTCTGTTGGCTTTTTCGCACTGGGGGCCGGATTCACACTTAAGAAGCTCTGGCTTCTTAAGTGTGGAATCTCCCAAAATGACTTACTATGCATGCATAGTAGGTCATTTACATAATGTGTACTAGTCTTTAAAGACTGCACGGTGTAGTTTAGTCAGAAGAAGGCGTGCTAATGCCGCCTCGGGTGGACTTAGGTAGAAGTGGGAATGGGGGAGCGATCTAGATTAGCCGGGGAGGACTGGGTAAGGGTTTCACTTGTGTATTTTCCTTAAGAAGAAAACTACGCACAGTTACTTAAGAAAGCCTTATGGTACTCTTAAGGTTCCTAAAAATGGGGACGGGACGGGTGAGTTAGGTGCAGTTCTGTCTGCCTCTAACTCACTCTGAAGTGTGAACACGGTCCTGGCTCTCTAGATGGCACTGATGTGTGGCATTGGCACAATCTGGGGTCAGTGCTGTAGAGCAGTCATATGAAGAAGAAGATAGCTATGGTAAACAATGGCTGTATATACACAGACATATTACCAGGCCCATAGCAACTGCACAGAATTATTAGGGCCAGATTCAATTAGCCGCGATGACGGGAAAAAGTGCGCGCTGCACTTTTTCCCGTCATATACGGTATGAAAAATAGGCAAATTTTTATGCGCACCTCTATGGGGTGCGCATAAAATTCACCCTAAAAAAATTCGCGGAATTAGCTTTGCACCGCAAAATACGCTGCTGCGAAGCTAATTGAATCTGGCCCATAGAGACAGCAGGCCAGGTTATTTATGTGTCTGTACGAGCAGCAGCTTGTCCTGTGGCACCCAAACCTTGTTTAAACCTGGGTCATAATCACTACAGCATATACAGTTGGGCAAAAAAGTATTTGGACAGCCAACGATTGTGCAAGTTGTCCCACTTAAAAAGATGAGAGAGGTGTGTCATTTCCATCATAGGTACACTTCAACTGTGAGACAGAATCTGCAAAAAAAACCTCAATACTTTGTAATGTAACCTCATGTGGTAATTACAGAGGTCAAATGTTTCCTGTAGTTCTTGACCAGGTTTGCACACACTGTAGCAGCTATTTTGGCCCTCTCTTCCATGCAGATCTTCTCTAGATCTGTCATGTTTTGGTACTGTCGCCGGGCAACACAGACTTTCAAATCCCTCTACAGATTTTCTATTGGGTTGAGGTCTGGAGACTGGCTAGGCCACTCCAGGACCTTGAAAATGCTTCTTACGGACCCCCTCCTTAGTTGCCCGGGCGGTGTGTTTGGGTTCATTGTCATGCTGGAAGACCCAACCACCTCCCATCTTCAGCTCTTACTGAGGGACGGAGGTTTTTGTCCAAAATGTCACGATACATGGCCCCATTCATCCTTTCCTTAATATGGATCAGTCTTCCTGTCCCCTTTCCTGAAAAGCAGCCCCAAAGCATGATGTTTCCACCCCCATGCTTCACAGTGGGTATGGTGTTCTTGGGATGCCACTCATCATTCTTCTGCCTCCAAACATGGCGAGTGGAGTTTATACCATAAAGTTCTATTTTGGTCTCATCTGAGCACATTTCTCCCGATCCTCCTCTGGATCATCCAGATGGTCACTGGCAAACTTTAGACGGGCCTGGACATGTCCTGGACCTTTCGGGCGCTGCAGAATTTGAATCCATGATGATGTAGTGTGTTACTAATGGTAACCTTTGTGACTGTGGTCCCAGCTCTCTTGAGGTCATTGACCAGGTCCTCCCGTGTAGTTCTGGGCTGATCCCTCACCGTTCTCAAGATCATTGATACCCCACGAGGTGAGATCTTGCATGGAGCCCCAGGTCGAGGGAGATTGTCAGTGATCTTGTATTTCTTAAATTTTTTAATAATTGCGCCAACAGTTGATCTCTTCTCACCAAGCTGCTTGTCTATTGTCGAGTAGCTCATCCCAGCCTTGTGCAGGTCTACAATTTTGTCCCTGGTGTCCTTAGACAGCTCTCTGGTCTTGGCCATAGTGGAGAGGTTGCAGTCTGACTGTTTGAGGGTGTGGACAGGTGTCTTTTATACAGATAACCAGTTCAAACAGGTGCCATTAATACAGGTAACGAGTGGAGGATAGAAGAGCTTCTTGAAGAAGAAACAGGTCTGTGAGAGCCAGAATTAATGCTGGTTGGTAGGTGTCCAAATATTTATTTTCCACAAGAATATACAAGTAAATTGTTTAAAAATCATACTGGACTGGATGTCAGGGCCCGGTCAATATTATGTGCATGCACAGCATTGTTGTGGAGGTAATTTTAAATCCTGTCATCACCCTCCTTGCCAGCTGTTATGTCAATAGGTCATGTGATTTCCTGATTTTTTGGCGCAGATTCTGTCTCTCACAGTTGAAGTGTACCTATGATGGAAATTACAGACCTCTCTCATATTTTTAAGTGGGACAACTTGCACAATCGGTGGCTGTCCAAATACTTTTTTGCCCAACTGTATTTCATACAAATGCAGTGTTCGCTCTAAAAATTATATTATGTCTGTTACTTGTTAACAAGTTTTTGTTTTGCACTTAGATATTATATAAGTCATTGATATCTTTAAAATGTTGTCTTTATTAAATGCCTCTACAGTTGACATATGGTTTTTTAAATTTGTTATTAAAACTTTACCTACAAGTTATGGAAATTCCCTAATATTCAACACTTTAGCTAAAGACATTAATAAATTATACTTTACATGCTATAATCTTCAATGTCCCGTAGCAAATTATGAATGAATGATGTAAAGTTTAAGACATATTATGCTGGGTGGAAGACTGTAAGTAACAGTATCTATTTCACTCACCACCTTCTTGTTATGTTCCTTATTCGTTGTTTCTCGATGTCCAAAGGTTTTCAATGATGTTTAGCTGTGCTTTTTGTTGATGTGAATTTCTTCTCTGCGTGCGGTAGTGTTGCCTCCGTGTGCAATAGATACTGTTACTTACGGTCTCCCACCCAGCATATTACTCCTTAAACTTGACATCATTCATTCATAATTACTACGGGACACTAAGGAACGGGACAAGTAGGTGGTGTGTGCAATAGTTACTGTTACTAACGGTCTCCCACCCAGCATAATATTTCTTAAACTTTACATCATTCATTCATAATTTGCTACGGGACTATTAATGATTGAATGAACGGACTCTATTCTACTAAATGTGATAGGATTGATCATTTTGATGAGCGCAACAAAGCAAAAGTTACTCTTGTTAACTTTGTTTTTTTCTGATATTCACTATATGTACAAATTTGGGGTTACATATCAAGTATTTGTTTATGTGCAGCTTTCTACCGTTTCAATCCACATACTGAGCGCTGGAAAAACTTTCCGTTATGCTATGATGTTGCCAAAAAGATATACTTCCTATAAAAAGTTAAAATTTAGTTAAAAATTTCACAAAACAGCACATTTGTGTTGTAAGTGTGTATATATTTTTTGTATGAAAGAGACCTTTAGTTTCTTGAAATTTTATTTGTCTGTTATAGACCTTTGAATGAATGAGCTTTATTTCAAAATTATTTCTATGATATACTATATCCATGCTCTGTATTCAATGCCTATATATGATAACATGAATATAGTCAATTAAAGTGACATATCTATGCTGTAGCACTTACTGGAACCAGGAGCTGTTTCAGATCGGTCAGTAATAACTTCACACAAACTAACAGCTCGACAAGTCCACCTCTGAAGAAGCCGAAGACACCACAAGGGCGACTTGATGAAAGTAATCAAACCAACGTGGAAAAAGAACCATTGGAAAGTGAGTATTTAAACATTAGTTAGTACTACAACATTCTAGTGCATAATTAGTCAGTAATCATCACAGGTTTTTATATTTTCATCTAGAGTGCGAACATTTGTGGTTTTCCAACATTGCATCTTTTTATGTACTACTCCATTTTAAAATGAGTTCAAATAGACATTGATATTGCTGCAAGAGAAAGATTTTACGGTTCCTTAGTGTTACAGCTGGGGAAAAATATAACTTGTCATGAGTAAAATAAAGACAAAGGAGTTAGAAACAATGCACATTTGGGTGTATTATGCCTGTTGTCTTTCTATGTTTTCGGTATTGGGTCTGGTTACACTTTTTAGAATTCGGATTTGTTAGACACAGTGCAATCATATAGGAATGGATACAAACCTCTGCAAAATGGGCATTTTTCGACTGCAGGGATAATAAACGCAGTTTGCACACAAGCTGCACTTCTAGTAGGGATCAGGATACATACTTCCATACTGGTTGTGGTTACAAGACATTTCTGAACCAGTGAGAGAAGAGTTATGTTAACTGTACAGTAAGGGCATGCTAAGTGCTCCCTGCTGTATTCAGACTTTTAAGCCCTCCCTATTTATAGTGAAGGCGGCTTTTAAAAGTTAAGTTAGAGGTCTGGCTTACGCCCGTCATAAATACGCACACGAGCCTAGGTCTAGATCAGGCCCCATATCTTCCAGTATTGAACTCCTTATGGGTTTTTCTTTTGACTAAATTGCAGATTTAATGGCGGCTTGCAAAAGAATCAGTAGCTTTACGGAATTGCGGTTTAGTAATCTGACACCCTAATCTGTATTTTATAGAATAATGTATTCCATTTAGCATGCTTGTTCAGTGAAGACATTTGTCAGAGATGCGGAAGCCATTTTTACCCTGCTTTTCAAATCTTATTCTAGTTTTGGACTTTGTAGAAATCATATATATATTGCAGGGTTTGACATTTGTTTTTATACTCTAGGAGCCAGGCTTTTCGACAAATGTTTTTTTCTGAACAATTGTGTGTGTAACTATGTATTTACATACATACACTCATAGATAAATGCGATTGCTCCTCCATGTCAACCCTGGCACCCAGCATTTGTTGATCCCTGATATATTATTATATCAATTTTCTATGGAACTGTAAAAAAAACAAAAAACCTGTATTTAATCTCCACTGTGCTGTTTTTTAGGATTCCCAGATGACATAAATCCTATTACTAAAGAGAAAGGTGGGCCCAAAGGACCAGAACCTACACGGTATGGAGACTGGGAGAGAAAAGGAAGATGTATAGACTTCTAGCAGCTTTGTATAACTGTAAGGATGGCAGTTAATGCCAGACACAGGCTGCTATATGAGTTCAGCATTGGCGATGTTGCTGCACCGAGTGTCTTCTTTTAGCACTGTGCTTAAACGAATCACCAATTTCCTCTACTGCAACATAAATAACACAGGTTGATTTGTAAATGCATTTAAAGGATTATGTGTGAAACTTGTTGGTGTATGACATAGTTAATATTAATTAAATATTTGAAGGATAAAGAGGTACTTCATTATTCTAGATCTGCAATGTTCACAGGAGGAAATGTTGGTTTACATAGGGAAAAAAATAGGGTTTTTTAAACTACAAACAAACAGGCCATTTCATAGCAAGTTACATGGTCATAAATATGTTAAAACTGTATCTCTTCATTGTTCCATATTAAAATAAGTTATATTTTAAAAGAAACTTTAGCAACAAAATACAAAGGAAAATTGTACATGTTAATTTGTAATATGCTGTCATTGCGAATGTGTTTGCAAATGAACAAGTATTTTTCTTTATAAATGGAGATCACATTTGCATTATGCTGTAACCGCTCTGAAAAACTTAATAAACATAAATTTCCTACCTGGCTTATTTACTTTCTGATATTTGGCTTTTGGCAGTGCCTTTACTACATTTTAATTTTAATCATTTCTAAAGGTGACATTTAGAACCTACATAAATATAATCCAGAACCTTATAATTGAATAATTGTACACATCTGTGTTTAAATTTAAAGTGTGTTCAAAGTTAACCAATTCTATGCAGAACTTTATTCAAATGTAATCAGCATATACCAGCTAACAATGTAAGCATGAGATTTACCAGTGCCTTGTTTGCATCTAACTGGTATAGACATGATTCATAATGAGCTTTCAAAACATCTATGATTTCATTGTTACGAAGAGAAGGCTATTAATGAATTACTTATACCATGAATCACTGTGACTACAATTTTCTATTAAATATTGCACAACTAAGTCATTGCCAATATCAGGGCACCCCCCCAATGTTGAACAGATAAGGAGAAAACCCTGCGGAATACCTACAGTAACTAAAACTAAAATAAAAAATGCAGAATTGGGCCACTTCAGTGACATAACTACTGTGTGTGCAAGGGGTGCGGCTATTACCGGGCCTGGAGGACAGAGAGGCCCAAGGTAACTGCCCACCCTGCAACCACAGAGGATATTCCAGCCAGGAGCATCAGCACTAAGCTGTCGGCAACTGGCGCATTCTTTTCTGACTACACTCTGTGCATGTGCAGACTGGTAGCCTTGTGATGTTCTCTCTTGCCATTGCCCCCGACCCATCCCTTTCCACAGTGGTAGCAGACATTTTTAATCCACCTGTCCACACATGCTTACAGTGGTCAGAAGCTGCAATGTGCACATATTGATTAAAGGTGTGCAGCACGAGTCACCCCATGCCAGACACCTACTAGAGCCTTTGCTATGGGGCCCAGCTGTGCCTATTTCTGGGGGTTACCCTTGGGCAATTTCTGTATTTCAAACATATGATGGTTAAAAGGCACAGTGAAGACAGAAAGACATTTCTTACAAAATTAATGGTGCAAAGACAACACAGGGAATCACTGTCTACAGTAAAGCATGTTGATATCTTTTGACTTTGGAGGTAGTGCAAATGCCTAATTAATAATAGTTGCCTATGTACATAGATACAAATTCTTAAAATCCCTTAAGCTATATAAAAAAGTTATATAAGTAACTCCCCAGTGTAATACTAAATTAACCCACCCTTTCCCCAGTTAGCACTACATAAACCCCTCCCCCTTAGTGCACACTAAAATAACCTCCCTTCACCAGTCTGCAATGAAATAAACACATTTTCCAGTTAAATACCTGTCCTTTGCCTTCACTCGTCACTTCAGTGATAACTCCTATCCCTGCTGCTCTATGTCTGTCAATCAGATGTGATGCTACTTCCTGTTTGAAAAGCATATGTTATTGTGCTAGGAGCTGCATACAATAGCTGCTTCCTTGGGTGGCTACCACATTATTCAGATTACAGCATTATTAAATTCTGTTGTGTTCCATATGGACTAGTAGCAATCTTTTTCATGAGCAGCGATGGATACAGTTATATGGTGTCCAGAGCAAAGTAGATCAATATTTCATATACTTCCTGCAATGATGCTATTAAAAAGTTGCTTTCACATATTATAAGAGGTGGTTACCAGACAGGATATTGTAGTAGATTTCTACAGAATAATTTACCCAGTAACGTACCCTGAGCCAAGCTGAACCTCAGCAACATACAACAGTCTAGCTAATCAAAGTTATTAATAGGATTAGAAAAGAACACCAAGGATTGTTTTAAATCATATGCTGCTAGAGCTGTCCTGGAAAATCATGTCACTGTATAGCTGAATAAGGATTGATGTGCTATATAAGTTCTGATTTGGGATCACTGAAGTCCAAAGATAGTGGCACTCAGAGAACTCTTAAATAAAAACTTCTACAGCATATTGGTTGCAAATTCCGATGTTTCAGTACTTTAATTGAAAATATGTGCACAGACTTTTATTTTTATCCTTTTATCCAACTTCTCTATGCTGATTCTGAATGATGTGATTGCCTTCTTTTTTGGCCATTACCATACCCATAGTTGTTTTTCATCACAGAAGTATATTGTAGTTTAAAGATGTTTTTCTGAAAGTATTTGGCCACATTTTATCTATTAGTTAGCTATCTACAGATTTTGCAATTGATCTGTAAAATCTTTTCTTAACCCGGATTGTAACACAGAATAGTAATAAGAACCTTCTAACATAATATATCACTAAATATGCTTTTTATATACTATCTATATCTATCTATCTATCTATCTATCTATCTATCTATCTATCTATCTATCTATCTATCTGTCGTGTTGATACTGTAGCTCCTCACCAGTTCATGAGTAACCCAATTAATATGCTAATTTCTTCACAGCTAATTACTTATTTAAGATAGTGATGGTAAAGTGACTTATACTTTGCAAATGATCCACTTTCACTTTACACCTATATTCTCTTAGTCCCAATTCAAGAAAAGGAAAAAAATCTTAGAAGTATATTCCACAAAGCTATAAAAAAAACAAAAAAACTTAAAAAGCTTAAACAAAGCTTAGGCAGGAGGAGGCGTGCCAGGGCAGCCTCGGGGAGGGAAATGGGTGGGGAAGGGATTGAGATTAGGTGGAGAGACATTCTCCGTGCATAGTTTCCTTCTTAACAACAAAACTACGCACGTTAAGATAAGGTAGCCCTATGGCACTCTTTAAGTGCCATTAGGTACCTAAAACAGGAAGCGAGTTTGGTTACAGGACAAGTGAGTTAGGTGCAGACCTAAGTCACTCTTAACTTTGAATCAGGCCCTTAGAACCTGATTTACACTTAAGAATGAATTTAGGAACGTTCCTAAATATACATAGGTGAATAGGAAAGAATGATTAATGTATAACAGCAAATCAAGCTAGCCACGAAAAACGATTACATACTAGATAAATTACATACTATATATTTAGGCTAAATGCTTCCGTCTACATTTTAGATATACAAAAAGGTCACACTGATATCGTGTAACCAAAATGAGACTCCTAAAGATGCCAGCACCATTACTGAATATTAAGAATACTGCACGGAAGTGTGAAGAGCTGGCCATGAGGCCGCTAGTTGTTCCTTATAGGGGTGCGGTGATCTTTTGGGTTTATTATTTGGCTCATGTTTTCTTTAGGCGTTATATGGATATTGGCCATTACTGATATATACATACAAATGTTGGGCTGGATCCAGACTTAAGAAGGAGCTGGTAATTAAGAGAGAAAGGTTACACCTGGGCAAAACCATGTTGATTTCAGGGGGAGTCAAGTTAATTGTATTCTTTGCATGCAGGGATATATCTTTGAATTACTTACTGACCAGCGTTACTATTACACTGTTATTTAGACTTGGGATAGGAAACATCACCTCTCAACTCTAATACTGGTTGAAACAGATGAAATATGACTCCCCTGCAATCAACATGGTTTAGCCCAGGAGTAACTTTACTCTGTTAATTTCAAGCTCATTTTTAAGCCTGGATCCAGCCCGTTCTTTATATTTTTGCCCTTTTTGTCAGTTATTTTTTTTTTTTGTAGGATGACATTAAAGTTGTAAGTTTTAACTTCATATGTTTGTTCTGTCTCTCTTACATGAGTGCACTAATTTAAGTCTCATTTTGGTTACACAGTATCAGTGTGACCTTCTCTTTATGTGTCTTGAATTTATTGAGACCTTAGTGGCACCTTTTTCTCGGCTAATGTATTAATATGTAATATATAGGAGCTGGTGCGGCTTTTTTCTACTTGCTTACATTTTAGATATGATTTAATATTATAATGTTATATAGCTTATGTAAACCTACAAGTACTTTGAACAATATACAATTTTTGGTATTTAAGACTAAAAGATTTTTTTTTCAAATCTGATGTGTGTTGTCCATATGTTAATACACATATTTTTTGCACATTATTTATGTGTTTCAAATTAGATTGTGTATTAAAATGCGCAAAATATGTACTTTATAGAAATGGTAATTTGTCTGAAATCCTATACTTCTCCCTTTAGTCTTATGAGTATATTGTGTATTATTATTTTTTTTATTTTAAAACATACTTAGTGAAGCATTTTATTGTATATGTGATTTTTTTTTTTTTTTTAATGAAATATCTGCAACAATAAAAACCACACACCAAAATTATTTTTTACCAAAAACAATTTAACATTTATTTACAAAATGTAACCGTTAATGTTGAGGGGGGGTGGTTGTGATGTGGGGTAATTGGCTATCATTTCAGTGAGGAAGCTGTTTGCTGCCCGTATCAGGACTGTGATGGCTGGCAATGTTTCCCGGAATTCTGGGAAAAGCGTCTCTGGCGTAACTGTGGTATGGCTATTATTAAGTGATACATAGATAAAAAAAATTAGCATACATTAAAAAAAAATTTCATTCTACTTTCAATTGGCCAAACATTTTCACTTAGTTGAACATATATGACCATTTAAAAAAAACAACAAATAAATAAACCATTTCAAATATACATACATTGAGGTAGATCCAGAACTCTGCTTGCAATCTGTTTACTAGCGTAGCATATTTACGCGTGCGTACCTTCTATACATTCCCCTTGGCACACCCCTTGAATGTACGTATTTTGTCCGAGTTCCGCTTTCCAAACCCTGCCTTAACTTTTGGCCGCGTAACCGCTGTCGTCCGCACACGTACAGATGGGCAACACGGACACGCGTGCAGCTAAGCACGCCCATACTGTACACGTTACATGAAAACCCCCGCCTATATTGCGTATTTTAGATGTAGTTTTGCCACGCGTAAAATTGGCACGCTCACATGTACGAATTTACTCAGCAAATACGTAAATGACCCATACGCTCAGAGTTCCGTAACGTAGTTTGTCCATTTCTTGGGCCAAAATACGGAGCTCCAGCATAGAGACGTTGCCTACTCTCGCCATTTTGTAAAGTTAAGGATTAAATAGTGTAGATACTGATTGGTTGTGTGAAAAAGAGATTGCTATTGGCTCATTTTAAGGAATGCCCACACAGAACACTGGCTAAACAGGCCTGATTTTGACAATCAAAAAAGACAGATTTTTATTGACCAGTATTAAATTATTTTGAACAAAATAAACTTTATTAGTGTATAAAATATGCCTGATAGATTACACCATATAAAATTCACACGTTTGTCAGCCAAAAGGAACCATTTTCTGCTTATAAATAGCCAGTGTCACAGCCCTGGAAAAGTCTGGGTCAGTCTCATGTTCAGGAGGGGTTGGAGGAGAGCTGGAGTCGTAGCAGAAACTGGGAGGCTGTAAGTAATGCTTGCGCATAGGTGAGATGCAGAGTTAGCGCAAAGGAAGTATGCGGCTGGCTGGACTGATGATGACAGCGAGCCGGACTGCACAGGTTTAGCTGAGCTGGATTGCACAGTAGTGCAGGTAAGCCAGAGGCTGCAAGGTTAATGCAGCTATGACTTGGAGCAGGCTTGATTGAAGGAGCATAAACACAGAAAGGGAGTTGCTCAATCAATTTATAGGTAAATGTGAACAGGTGCATGAAAGGCAGGGGGTTAATCTGCTTGCCACAGAAACAAAGGGGGAAAAAAAGCCCCAGCACACTGCCATAAACCAGTAACAAACTATACTGTTCTATCTGTAAAATAAAACACAGAAATGTTCGTTACACATATTTGATCAAATATGGGATAAGCCACCAGCCACCGTCAAGGCCTTTCTGTATATGGTGGTCCTAACTCTAACGATGAGAGTCCCAATGTTTGGTCACATATATGTTTATAAATTGAGAGCCAAACTTACCTAGGAGACACCCCTTAAAGTCGACAAAATGGCGGCTGTGGAGCAGCAGGATGAACAAGCTAGAAACTGCTAGAGAGCTGGATAGACTAGGCAGATCTGGACTGGAGAATATAGCAGAGCAGCTGCATGGAGAACCAGGCATCTCTTATGAACAAAGTTGTTTTGGCACTGAGTGATCAGTGCTTCGGATTTAAATAGCCTGCCCTGGTCCTGGATTGGATGATCCAATCATGTGCTACCCCAGTCTTGAATTCTATTGGCTGTTGCAGCACGTGACCTGGAGCAAGATGGCGGCGCCCATGCACCGGAGGATGCCAATGCCTGGCGCCAGAACACGGAGAGGAACACGTGGGACACCAGGGAGGCAAGAACGGAGGCTGTTAGGAGACTTGCCACTACTGTGAGTGGCACCAACGACGGACTAGTGAACGGGGGCAGCTGGAGAGAGCAGTTGACAGACGGCCTCTCATAAAGGTAAGTCCGGCGGCGTCTGCTGCCGAGTGTGACATCTAGGGCCTAATGCATCATTACTTATTGTAGGATCATGACTCCAGGCAAGAAAAAGAGAAACAGAAACTGCTCCCAGCAAGAAGTGAGGAGCTGGTGATAGGGAGAGGAATTAGTAGCAGAAAGAGAGAAGTAGTGATGCCCCTTTATAAGTCATTGGTACGCCCTCACCTAGAATACTGTGTTCAGTTCTGGAGGCCATATCTCCAGAAACACATAAATACATTAGAGACTGTGCAAAGAAGAGCAATTAAAATGGTCCATGGCCTTTGTAACAAATCATACCAAGAAAGGCTAGAGGAACTAAACATGTATAGCTTGGAGCAGAGAAGGGAGAGGGGGGACATGATAGCAGCTTTCAAATACATCAAGGGTTGTGACCAGCTAGAGGAGGGTACCATTTTTCAAAAGAAAAGGTGTAATAGAACACGAGGGCATGAATATAAACTGGAGGGTGGTAGATTCAAAGGAAATGTACGGAAAAATTACTTCACTGAAAGGGTGATAGATAAGTGGAATATTCTCCCATGTGGGGTGGTTGAGGCCAAGACAGTAAAATGAAATGAACTACCTTGTCACTCTCCTCCCACTTACGTGTCCGGAAACCTACCTTAATTTATCTGCATTGATCTGCGTCTGTCCGAATGCGAAGTGCACACCACTGCCCACTCTCCATGATCTGTATGGCTATCCCTGCTCCCCTTGTGTGCAATACAGATCTGAAGTGACGCCCCGTCAGATGAATCTCCTAAAGTACAGAATTTAGGAGATCCATTGTGTAACAACGTGCATGCGCAGTGCCAAAAAAACACACGTCTTTCGCAAACAGCTTGCGGAAGTCAGGTGTCAGATAAATCTGGGGATAATGGTGTATAGACAGAAAACATCAATAGTGGCTAATAGAATATCTTTTGGGAGGACATTCAGTTCATCTAGTTTATTAAGGGAGCCTGCAGTGTCTGACAGGTAAGTTGGTCTGTTGTATATAGTCCTGCAGAAAAAAAACAAAGTACTGGCTACTGATTGCAGAACTGACTGGCATACCTAAATAATTGGTCTTCTACATGATGAGCATTGGGCATATATATATTCTTAGAGGAATTGCAATACTGGCATATTTCAAGAGATAATAAAAATGAGAATCTGCTGAACATGGTGAGTGCTACCTTTTCAAACTATTTTGTGGGTTTCTACTTTTGAGCTTAAAGGTGCATCCCGCTGGTGCTTGTATATTTTGAAGAGTGCTGACTCTAGATATGGATATATCTAACTTTATTTGTGGGAGCACAGTGTACCACCACATGTTCAGCTGCCCACCCATGTAACCCCAGAATTTTTTATTCTGGAACTACTATGGAGGCATAAAAAGAATTAGGGCACTATAGTGGAACATAGAACTAACTAGAGACATGACTGTTAATTGTGTAAAGTGGAGCAATCGCATTGAAAAATAACTTAAGGTGACTACCAGCTTCTTGTGTGTGAGATGTGTGTGTGTGTGTGTGTGTGTAAATTTATATATATAGACACACACACACAATCTTAAAGCAACCCTGGGAAAAACAATTCTGCAAAAAGCCACATGTAGGTAGTAGGTTGAACCTCCATCAGTGCAAAGAAAATATAAGTGAGTATCTATGAAAAGATGTTATGTCAAAGCAATTAGATACACACACTATTACAGACATCTACTAATGTTTCATTGTAAATTAAAATACAAGTAGCATCCTAGTTGTCAATATACAATTCAGTAAGCATCCTAGTGACTACCATCCATTACAGTTTCCTATCTAATCCACTTTAAAAAAGAAGAGCCGCTGGGTGGTAAATCCCTGTAAATCCCATGTCCAATCTGTTCCTGTAAATCTATCTAATTTTACAGATTTGTCTGTCCTAGAGAACAGACATGTAAAGGGCAGTAACATTTGGCAGGTCATTGTGGAGCACACACAGCTCCACATCTTCGGACACTTGTAATTGTAGTGATTGCTTCCTCCTGGACACGTCACGATAGGTGTGTCTGTGCGTCACTAGCACCACATACCTGTCAGAGAGGGAGAATCAACCGGCCACAGAGAGGGCGGTGTTTACGCAGGAAGAGGCGGAGCTACAGGCGGAGTGAGTGACGGAGTGTAGCCGGTAAGAAGTTGATTGGCTGGCAGTGCGACGAGGGTCCCGGAAGTGTCGTGTTTGCTTGGAGCAGTGAGACAGGACTGAGCACTCACTCACCTACTTACTTGTCTACCTATCTATCTCCCCACATTTATACCGCTGTGTGTGGTGAGTGCTCTGCTCGTATCTACCCCTCGTATGCCCCGTGCTGATTAACAGACTGAGCGCTGCTTCACTCTCCAGCCCCCCTCCACAGTACTAGCAGACATGACCACCCGCTCAGAGAGGGAGAAGGCCCAGAAGCTGAACGAGCAGCATCAGGCTATCCTGTCCCGGATGCTGCGAGAGGATGACAACAAGTACTGCGCCGATTGCGAGGCTAAGGGTAAGATGACGGGACTGTACTGTCAGCATCACAGGGCATATGGCTGCTGTTATTACTCTTAGCTCTGCCCTGTGCTACAAGCACTGCTCTTTAGATCTGATGTCAGTGGTGCAGTATGCTATCGAGTTATTGTGCTCACTCCACTTCTATATTTCAATAAACATTATGACACCATAATCTTTACAGTCTCCAGCTGCAGGTACCTTGTGACTTTGTTAGTAAAATGGGCCAGTGCTTCTGTTTTTTTATTGATCATTAGTCACCTTTATGCTTTGTCACTTCTAAGTGTTTTTGCTTAAGGCTTCTAGAAAGCTTTTCTTGTGTTATGGTATGCTGGTTTAATCTAAAGGGTGTTATTCTAAGTATCTATGATACCAAGTAGAGTATTTGGATAGTTTTAATCTTATCACTTCTGAGATATCCTCTGATAATTTTAAGGATTTGTATTAACACTACATGAGATAGTACACTCAAAGTTTAAACATTGTTTACACTGTTGCATATGATAAGATCTAATATAAGCTATCAATGTTAAATCACCATTAGTAATCTGTCTAGTGCTAGTTCTTAGTACGTGTTAAATATAGTGTGTTTTCTGTTCTCTTGAAGGTCTCTTATATGTTAGCATTGCATTGATTAATTGTGCATGTTGTATTTGAGAGTAAAAGGTATTAATTACTTCCACTGGCTGAGACTCTGGGCTAAATTTACTAAGCTGCGGTAAAGGAAAAAGTGGAGATATTGCCCATGGAAGCCAATGAGATTCTAGCTATCACTGTCATATTGCATAGTAGAGAATGTCAGCTGCAATCTGATTGGATGTTCTGGGCAACTTCTCCTCCATATTTCCTTTTCTGTATTTAGTAAATCTAGCTCCCTCTGACTGTTTATGTTCGTAGTAAAATGGAGAAATGAATATTGGTATCAGTGTCATTTGAAAGAGGGGACTAGGGGCAAGTGTATAGCCAGACAGTTAATAAAAATAACAAGGGAAGAAAGTTGCACAAGTCTAATTTGTCAATAAAGAAAGCACTATACCAAAGGTGCTTCTTATGGCCAAAATATCAAGCAGAAAAGGGTTTATTTTTTAGGCCATTTAATGTGCATTCCACAGAAAATTAGGTATACAGACTCAGTACCGTTAAAACACAGACTTTATTATTACATGTTAAAAACAGACACATTTAAAAGAGATGAAATATAGTGTTATGTAAACAAACCGCTAAAGTATCACAGGTATTAATGGACCATTAGTATTCATAATATGATCTACATACAGTTCTCAGAATCAAGTTATTTTTTTTAATCTGTAAAGTGGTCCCAGCTTTGTATTCTAGTAGTTTTTGAGTAGATAGTGATATGGCAGTCAGTATGTAAAAGACTAGAAAATGTGCACTTTGGAGGAACAGCTGCCATGATTGACTATCTTTCTGTCTGTCTCCCTCTTCCTGTCAGTTTCAGTTTGGAGAGGGAATCGCCTTCCCATCAGTTTCTATTGTTTCAGTTTCTATATAGGAGGGTTGCTCAATTTTTTAGTATAGTTTTTAAATTTCATGGTTTCTTGTGTAAATTATTTATGTGTTACAAGAGTAATCGAATGTCAACTTCATGATTTTTTTTTTCTTCACTAGGAAATGGAGTACCATGTTGATTTTTTTTTGTGGTGGTAATGTTAATATTTCTTAAACTAAAGGTCAAACTGTTGAGATATTTGGTAGAAATTGTCTTTTTGACATCCTATCAAACTAAAATATTTTTGTAAAAATCTGAGATGGGTGGTGGTGGTTTCATTTATTTTTTATTTTTGGGTGATCTGATATGGAAGGACGCTGTTCAGTAAAAAAGGAATTTCCAACAAGGTAATCGTGTCTCTCCTTTAGGCTCGGGAGTTGAATTGCTCTTCTGATTTTACAGTATATAGAAATCCTTTGAATTATGGTGTGGAGAGAAAAGGAACCAATATCTGCATTAACAGTGGATGAAATAGATTTTTGTAATAAAATTTGTCTACTGAGAATCTTGTCAATTTTCCTAGACCGGACCGGACCTGGCCTACCATCCAGCCACGAGTGTCTCTGTGGGACCTCAATGCCTTTATAAAGGAACCATATTAACCCTTTGCATGAGATCTTTGAGGTGTATGATATTAAAGTGGTTTTTCATCTCAGTCTGTTCAGCTTATAGAGTAGGTGAACTACCCTTGTTTTTTCTAAAATCTTTTAAGATTTAGTGGTATGAGACTACCAGATTACTTTCCACAAGAAATCATTCTGGCAGTTTTCCGGTCTTTATCACTAGATTTGATCAGCGTACTTGGAGAGAGAAAGGGTAATAATTACAAAGCACCACTTGATTATTCAAGATGGTCCTTGTAGGTATCTTGCCCCATTCCAACTGTACAGGTTTATTCTACATGTGCAGTCTATTTCATGGGTAAGATGATCTGATGTCAGATTTATGTAAAGCATCAGAATGGAAGTCCATCCCCCGTGGACAATCCATTTTTATAAAATATGTCTTGGCTTCAGCAAATTATGGTTTTGTGAGACATGTTTAATGTTGTACCGAATTAATACATTTTGATTATGCATATTTTGGTTTCTTATCATGTTACCCTCTCTGTTTAAGCCCGGTTACATCCAATTGTAAAGGCTGCCATAGATGACTGTAAAAGAAATTTTCGTTATTTAAGATATTTTTCAGAAAGCGCTTGGAAAGTTACATAAGACAGTGGAAGAGGAGCACATCTATATAGGACACAGGGGTGTGATTTGAAGTCGTTTCCGGTCTCTACTTAAGCTAATATGTCCTTAACCCATTGTAAAGACAGCCAAAGTGTACGTCAAAGAAAAAGCTAAATAGAAGTCATTATTTTCTTTTCTAATTCTACTCTTCCTTAATTTATAGTATGCCTAATCTTGTTAAGCATATTTGAGTATAGTACATAAACTATATAACATTTTTAATATATGTATATACTTTTTTTTGGTTTAAGTGTAGTGCTTTGATGGAGTTCTGTGCTTGAAGGTGGAAATGTTCAATCTATAAGAACATTTGAGAAAAATAGTGTTGCTTGATATCGATTATTATAACCAAAAAATGAAAGCTTAAGCTAAGTACACATGGTATAAGCTTTCACAAGATGCAATATATTTAAAGGATCTTGCCCGTGACTCTCTGAGCATGTCAATTCATGCATACACACATAGGATCTACCAGCATTTCTTTGTCTTTTTGGCTATATATACGATTGTGGGCTACAGAACTATTTACTATAAGTGACGTTAGGTCGCTTCCTGTTGGTCTCCAGATGGGTGCCGCCAATTTGGCATAGTTTAAAAGCACGCTGGAAACAGGATGATGCTGCACACTGTATGTTACTTGCAAGCTTCTGGGCAAACAAGGCAACAGCTCTTTACTGTACTTCGCGTCCAAAATGAGCGTTCTGGAGGAAAATAAATGGTCACAAGGAAGATCTGGGTAAGCCAGAAAAGTGCACAAAATAATTAAATTCTATCTTCTTAAGCTAGTTTAGTTCTTTTCTTTCTTTCTTTCTTTCTTTCTTTCTTTCTTTCTTTCTTTAGATCGGAAACAAGTAAAGAAAAAATGACTTAAATGATAAACATATTAAACACAAATTTAAATAAATATATACTATGTGATACTACGTTATGCCCTGATGTATCTGGTACTATCTGTGCAAATTGTTTGACTGAATTTTATTGCATTAATGAAAACGGCTTTAACAGACACTTTTGTTACTAAAGGTGATTTGGCCACTATGTCATTAAAAAGACCAACAGCAGTAGTGTCTGAAAGATCAGAAGAATCCGATCCTTAGGAAGGCGCTTACTTCCAGGGGATTCCACATCAACAGATGGGAAATCAGTAACTTCCAAAGTGGAGTAACAATTTAGTAAGGATTTAGTTGATGATTTGTTAAGATTAATTGAGCGAACCCTGAATATTCAGGATACAAAATAAAAATTGCAATTAAAGGACTTATTGTTCAAAGAACCGAAAAAGAAAGGGGGAAAATTCCAAGTTTCACAGGTGATTAAAACTATGATTGCCGAAGAGTGGAAATATCCTGATAAAAAAAAAAAAACACTACTATCTCCAAGCAAGATGGCAAAATTATACCCTTTTGATCCAAAGCATTGCCTTTGGAAGATGCCAGTGCTTTTAAAGACAATACGGAAAAAAAATGGAGGTCAACCTAAAAAAGCGGCATTGCATCGCGGGAGCAACATGACGCCTAGCTTCAACAGTATTGAGAGTCTGGGGAGATGAATTGGAGAAGAAACTGTTGGACGGTATCAAGAGATCTGAGCTCCTTAAAAATTTTTTAAGACATGCAAATTGCTATAGAATTTCTATGCCAGGCATCTATGAATTCTATTAAACTTTCAGCAAGATCATTGGCACCTTCCACCACTATGAGGAGAGCCCTGTGGTTAAAGCCTTGGGAGACGGACAGCTAATCCAAAAGCAGACAGATATCTCTGCATCTTTGGTACAAAGTTAGATGAAATAATATTTAAAATATAAAAATATCAGGAGGAAAGTCAGCATGGCTGCCACAAGAGCAGTCTAATATAAAGTTGTTGTTTTTTTTTTTTTTTCAGTCAAAATTCCCTAGGATCACACAGACAGAATTTAAAGAAGCAAGAGCAAACAGACCGTGGAGATCATACACTAGAAGGTATCAATCAGAAGTGACAAGGTAAAGTTTTCCTGCCTTTCGGGGCAAAGACACAAGATTTTTTTCATCCCCCACCACAGAGACGCCAGAACAGTGTCCCTTTCACAACAAATAACGGTGGAAGGAAGATTAAACAATTTTGTCCATCACTGGCAGCACACAACTTCAGACAGATGGGTATTAAACTCTTTAAAGAAGGATAAAGTATTGGAATTCCTTCAGAAGCCAAATCAATTCCTCGCCATGTCAGCTATACCACAGATGGAAGAAGTAAGATTAGCTTTAACGAGCAATCTGGAACAACTACTAGAACAAAAGGTAATTTGCAAAGTCCCTGTGCCCCAGCAAGGGTTAAGCTGTTACTCCAGAGTATAGTAACTAATAATAGTAAAAGCAGTCTGGTGGTTTCAGAATGATTTTAGATTTGAGGCGTTTAAGTCAATGACTTCATGTCGGACCATTCAAGTTGGAATCAGTAAAGTCTATTCTGTTGCGGTTAAGAAAGGGAATGTGTTTAACATCAATATATTTGAGGGATGCATGTCTTCACTTTCCTATTCTGCCACTGCATCACAAGTATCTCAGATACAAGCTTTTCAGCCACCATTTTCAGTTTCATGTGCTTCCCTTAGGACTGGCCACTTCCCTGTGAACATTCACCATGGTCTTGTTCACTCTAGTTGCAGAATTCCAGAGGCAAGGCATATTTATCTGGATATAGCTGGACATTCTAATAGTGGCACACTTTGGAACAACTGGCAAGACAGCATACAACTGCAGTTCTACGAGTATTACAGGAATTTGTTTGTCTGATCTACCGGGAGATAAGCCAATTGGCTCCATTCCAAACACTGAAATACTTAGGGATGATCTTCAACACTACTCAGGGGTAACATTTTCTTTGCAAAGACAGATGAAAATTCTAAGGGTTGTGAATGTTCTGAGGAGGCAGCAGTGGGTATCGTCAGGGCAATGCATGCAGACCTTAGGAAGTATTTCTGCATCAATAGAAGCAGTACCCTGGGCAAAACTACGTATGATGGAGCTCCAGAAGAATTTTTTAACTCAATGGGACAAGAACAGCCAGAACAGAGAACAGTGGATAGCACTGTCTGCAGGAGCAAGACAAGATCTGGTGGGGGAAAACCAGAGAATTTATCCAAAGGAATAGTGTTCAACAGAAGAGCCAGTTGTTGTTACAACAGACGCCAACTCCACAGGTTGGGCGCAGTCTGCAGAAAACTTCAGGAGAAAGAAGTAAAGATTCTGTCGGACAACAAGGTTGTAGTATCTTACATAAACCATCAGGGAGGCACATAGAGCTCGAAACTGATGACAGAAATAAGACCGTTACTGGGCTGTGCAGAAGAAAATCTACAGGGTCTCACAGCAGCTTTTATTGCAGATGGCTATGGCAGGACAACTGTAGTTTCAGGGGAGTGGGAGCAAGATTGGTTAAGCCTCAGATAGATCTCATGGTGACCAGAACCAGGAGAAAGACGAAGAGATTGTTCAAGATTCTGGGACCAAGCAGCTGTAGCAGTAGATGCTCTGTCAGTAGCATGGAATTTCCATTTAGCTTATCTTCCCTCTGTTTCCTCTAATTCATCAAGTTCTGAACAAGATATACAGGGAAAACTACCTTTCTGGCTAAGTCGGGCATAATTTTTTCAGGTTTTTCATCTAGCAATACAAGAGCCATGGACACTACCATTAACAACAGATATCTTGCAACAGGCCAAGCTGGTTCATCCCTGCCCAGAAACTCTGAAGCTGACTGCTTTGCTGCTCAGATCTCCACATTATAGAGAACTCAACCGAGGTGGTCAACACCCTAATAAAGGTTAGAAGATCATCTGCTAAGGTGTACCACAGAATCTGGAATATCTTTACGAAATGGTATCATGAATAATTTCCAGGTCCAACCATTTGCAATAGGTAAGAATTTAAAGTTTCTACAAGAAGATACGCACTACTACCGGTGGTGGGATCCTTGTATAAGTCCGGTGTGTCTTCTTTTTCCTGTCTGGCTCCTATAGCAGCTGAAATACACAGTTTGTGTATTCTGCCATAGAGAAGTCGAGGAAACTAGATTATCAGGTATCATCTTTGTTTTTTACTTTGTGACCTATAGAAAATCTTTATCCCATGTACATTTTAATGTGCCCAGTTATACAAGTCCAAAGGTGTCACATGGACTCATGCCATGAGATGTGGCCTGGAAATTCCATTCTGTTTGAATGTTAAAGTCGTCCTTATAGAAGCATAACTGAAAAAAGTGCTTGCAGTTCTTGTATTGCAAACTAGCACGATCACTAAAGTAGTGACAATATTCCATTTTTCCATTTTTAATGGTTTTTCTAAGTGTCATAAGTACTGTAATGAAAACATACACAGTTATGGCTACATGGTCATGGTTATCACTTTTAACGCACAGACTCAGAATTCATGAATTGCATCCTGAAACACAAGTGAATGATTTTCTGCAAAATTTAGTCATTCAATAGCTTTTATTTCTGGTGGAAGGGTTTTCTTCAACTGGAGTAGATATTCAGTCTGTGTACAGACGGGCTGCTGCATCCGTAGCACTATTGTAACTTGATGGTATTGTTCAACAGTACTAGTGATTAACCAATTTACTTTGGTCATTGTGGATCCCCTGCTTTTCAAAATTTTTGTTGTCATCTATGTTACCAGCATAAAGCTTTTAAACTATTTTCTGAAGTGTTTTCAGACCCGGGCGTTTGTCACAATAATGAAGCATTCAAGTCTCTGAGACTGAAGAACAAACAAGGATTTCAGTTAGTTAGGTCTTTGTAGTCCATCAGCAAGCAATAACTTTAAGTTCTGGTGAGTTTTACAGACAGACACAGAATGCATAACTCTTGCAGCAACATTAATACACCACAGGGGTCGTAATTAACAAAATCTACACAATCCAACTCCAAGGTCTGGTAAACGGTCTTTGAAATCGAGATAAAGCTCTTTTGCGTTTACTTGCAGTAGCATTTTCTGTATGTGAATTCTTTAATCTTGAAACTATTACAGAAACAACTGTTCTTTCTAGGGCAGACCCGGGAATGTTCATCTTTATAAAGTGCTGTACCTAATGAACCATTTGTACATAAAGGGCTTTCCCTCTATATTTTTCAGCTTCTGCCAGTATGTCATGGGGTGCTTTGTTTTCTTGATTGTTTCACCATGTATTCAGTGACACAAAATTCTTTTGTTGTCTGTTTCATTGTCCAGCTGTTTGGTGCCATATTTTATTATAATTTTATAACTTCTTGTTGTAACACCTCTTCACACTTTTGCTTTAATTCATATATCCCTATTCATATATAATTCGTATATTACTCACCAGAACCTGAACATTGACTTGTTTTTTGTGGTGATTTCTACTGATGCGCTAGGAAGAAGCTATATTTGAGTAAGCTTTTCTCGAATGGCTACAATTGCCTTCTCTTTCTTTCTTTTAGCGTATGCTTCCCGGTGTCCTCTCTACTTCATGTTGTTTCACTGGTGTACCACCAAGCTTTGTAATGCTCTCATTCAGATCATCAGTTTCTACAGGTTCAGTTATATTCTTCAGCTGAGATTCAACTGAACCTTCTGTTTGCGTATTTGTCTGTATGTTCTTTACTGTGTGCATTTTGGGCAACGTTTCAGTCCTGGCTTAATAACAGCATGAAGTTGACACTCACTATGTTGTTTGGCCAAATTCAGTGACACAACTCCCTTAAGGTATTCTGGCTCCTATTTTGTGAGACAAGAAAGGATTACAGCATTTTTTCTGAATTTCCTCATAGTCTAACAGCAGTACCTTTTTCATGACTATATCAGACTGAGGTTTCAAAATCACTGGTTACTGCATTTGTATCTTCAGTTCTATTTATATATTAACATGCTTTTACATAGTGTCATCATATGATACATAGTGCTTTACAGAGAATATTTCACATTCACACAAGCCCCTGCCATATCTAATTTCCCTAAAACACACACACACTCTAAATATATATACACACACACACACACACACACACACACACACACACACACACACACACACACACACTCTCTTGAATATGTCCGGCACTTGATGTCTTGTAAAACGTATAATGAATCACACATACTCCATGTGTGATTCGTTATACGTTTTACAAGACGTCAAGTGCCGGACATATTCAACTGTTTATATAGATGCATGTCAGTCAGGGCACTGATGCAATATGTTTGTGTGAGGAGTGCCACACAGGACTTTTGTGTGTATATATCACAAACACATTTGGAGGAGAGGCTGCCATGATTGACTCTGTGTCTCCCCCTCTGTTTCTCTGGAAAGTTTGATTTTTGATATTTTATTTTGTTGTGTAAATTTATGTACGCAGTATAACTGTAAGCAAACA
>WWET01000670.1:45373-57912 GCA_011038615.1 Limnodynastes dumerilii | reverse complement strand
CCATCTATCTGTCCATTCGCCAGCAGGACAGAAGACAGTGCAGTCAGACTAATATGCTCTAACTGTTGGTGTCAGCACTGCGAGCAATTGCCCATCGTACCCGGCTTTGCACCTCACAGACAGCCCCTCGTATATGGCCCACTATCCTGACAAGAATTGGTCTTTGGTGGAGGCACCACGTCACATAATGGCTGGACAGGCTCATTGCAATCAAGATGACTATACCCCCCCTCCCTCAAACTCCTCTACCTATTTCAGACCCTACCGTTAGGGTCCCCAGCTCGGTATCTGTGGACATCCAAAGCTGCTATCCAGCTTCATCTGGAAAAACCACAAAAGGTTTGATGCGGCTTCCCTTTCTTTAAAGCATATTATTGGGCCTCTCATCTTAGCCATGGGGTTGCCTCGTTCTTCCCTCAGGTTCTCTAGCCTGGCTGGACAGTGAAACATCTCTTCTAGGCCTCACATTCCTGTCCTCAGTCTGGGAGCTGCACAGACCATGGTGAAGTCTCTGTCTATGGCTTCACTGCCTCTGGGTTGCCTGAAGATCCCATAAAGCATCACCTTTTCCTCTGTTCTCTCTTCTGACCTTGTGGGACAAGCTTGCATTCTCTCCAGACCATGACTATGACTTACGGGAAGGAGGCTAGTAGATGTCCATGCACTCTCCAGCTTAAATACACCATCCTCACCCTCAACAATTTACATTTATCAAATGTAAAGAGAGACAGAAAACTGGCACCTTCTTCAGTTTTATTGGACATGGGAGTATGAAGAAGACCCACCACTAAACTAACATAAGAGAACTAATATTTAATGGGTGCAGTTAGCCACCCTTTACTACATTGTGGCTGCAATGAATCCAGTGCTTACATTGGTATTGTGCCCTGTGCTTTTATCCTAACTCGTTACTGGCATAGATGGGATATCTCCATATTATATTCACTGCAAGCTGATCAGAATCCCGCAATCACTGGTCCTTATATCATACCACCCAACTCTCCCTCTTTAGGGGTAGACTATCCTAATCCACTACCTGCAAAAGGGGCAGGGTTCATGTAAAATGGGCAGAGTTTTTGGCCAAATAAGGTCATTTTTGGGTGGAATTGGGTCTGCTATGTTCTGGGTAGCACGATGGCTCAAGTGGTTAGCACTTACGCCTCACAGCACTGAGATCAATAGTTTGATTCCCGGGCAAGGTCTTATATGTGTGAAGTTTGCTGAATGATTGTTTAAAATGGTAAAGTGCTGTGTAAGAGGATGGCATATTATATTCACTGCAAGCTGATCAGAATCCCGCAATCACTGGTCCTTATATCATACCACCCAACTCTCCCTCTTTAGGGGTAGACTATCCTAATCCACTACCTGCAAAAGGGGCAGGGTTCATGTAAAATGGGCAGAGTTTTTGGCCAAATAAGGTCATCTGTGGGTGGAACTTGAGCGGTACAGGACTGGGTTTATTTTTATGACGTTTTGGGATGCTCAATATTGGGAGCTCTGATATACAGCATTTTGTAAGTGTCTGCTATGTTCCGGGTAGCACGGTGGCTCAAGTGGCTAGCACTTACGCCTCACAGCACTGAGATCAAGAGTTTGATTCCCGGGCAAGGCTTTATACGTGTGAAGTTTCCTGAATGATTGTTTAAAATGGTAAAGTGCTGTGTAAGAGGATGGTGCTATATAAAAAACCTGTTAATAAATAATAATACATAAATAAATAATTATACCCACTTGCTTGGGGTTAAATGATAAGAGTCTGGAGCCCGTGTTCTGATACTAACAGGCGGCATAGTGTTTAGTATGATATAATATCAGCGCCCCCCTGTGGTAAAGGTGCAGGAGGGTATAGAGGAGGCAGCTGGGTTTTTGTGTTACCCCCTCTCTGCTGATTTGCCAGACAGGTTCACATTCCCCATAAACACATCTACAAGAGGCTGTCTTGGTGAGAGAGAGAGAGAGAGAGAGATAGTTATGGCTTAATTTAGTGCTACCAGCCAGGCAGGGAATGAGCAGTGACAGCCTGACAGGGCCGGGCCCCCGGAAGTCTCCGCAGGCCCCAGACCTCAGCTAGAACATATGGCACCACTCGTGTGCCCCCAGCCTAATAATTACTGCTAACCACCAAACTGGTGAGGGGTGCGCCAAGCTCAGACACTGCCATAGAGTGTGCTCAGAGCTAAAACACAGGAGGGGGAAGAGAGAGATGAAGAGTTAACGAGTACTGACAGAAATGTATGTATGTTATTAACATTGTGCATTTGTAATGTTCCTACATATTTAAACAATACAGTTACATCTCATGTACAGCAAACAGGAGCCGGTGGGATTAATAGGGAAAATTAATGGTAAATCTAGGTGGATTATTGCAAAAAATGCAATTTTTGGAAAATATTAATTGTACAGCTGACAAAAAGGGCTTATTTATCAATAGACCCCTATATTGCCCCCAGCATTGCTTATATGGCCTGGGGCATCTCTGGTGATGCAGCCTGTAAAGGTAAGTCAACTCTTGCTGGCAAGTCAGTCAGCGGACACAATGAGTAAGGTGATACGGTCATGTGACAGATACCAATATGACAGATGCCGCTGCGTCGCTAAACGGCAGATCTACTGGATCGCCTGATCAACTTTTCCGCGCTACTGGACATTTTGCAATCAAAGCGACGTGGACCGGATGAGTATTAACCTTAATGCTGGTTTTATGGTTGGGGATTAGTTATACGGTTAAGGGCGGAGATTAGTTATACGGTTAGGGGCGGGGATTAGTTATACGGTTAGGGTTGGGGATTAGTTAAGCGGTTAGGGGCGGGGATTAGTTATACGGTTGGGGATTAGTTATAGGGTTAGGGTGTTGAAAAGAATGTGAATACTTATCAGATCAAGATAATATTTATCAAGCATTGATAAGGATTACTTTTTTGATGCTTCCAGTTTACAATGTGTAAATCACATTCTGCTTCAAGGTCAGTTCACCTACATACAGTGCCCTGATAAAATGTGTTTCAGCAATCTGGCAGCTGGGTAGCGTCCTATTGGAATCAGTTGGCTGTGATAATAGCTGCTCCGGATGTGTTCTATTTATATCATGTTTCATTACAAGGAGACCGGCCCTAAAAGCATTTCAAATACTTCCATTCAGGGACTGGAAAACTGCATAAAAATGCACAACATCATTTTGCTCAGAGTTAGAGGTAATGAATGTCCTGACTTTTCTAGTTATCAGAAAACCGCTCCTCATTTATTTATTTTGTTTTTACCAAAGGAAACTCAGAAGAGTTGGAAATATTCACTCATCCTTGCATTTTAATTGCCTTCTTGTAGTCTGAAGAGAAACTTAAAGACAAATAGTCCAGGAGAGAAGCCATAAGATGATGGAACACAATGGTTACTATGGCAAAGGCCTCCTTCACTTTCTATTTTTCAGTAGCTCTCAAGAGCAACCTTACTGCAATAACACAGTCTACCATTATTAACAGAATCATTTACAGTGCCCTCTGTTCCTTGCTATATATTATAAGGCTGATCACCAAGCCAACTATACAGTCATGGCACACATAAAACACATATAACTCATCAACACAAAACAGTGTAATAGCCAGAGAAGACAAGACTTGTACACTTTTACAGAATGCACTGGAGTCTTAAATTTTAGACTATGGGCTAGATTTACTTAGCTGCAGGAATGGAAAAGTGGAGATGTTGCCCATAGCAACCAAAGATATTCTAGCTCTCACTTTCCTATTACATACTACAAAATGTCAGCTAGAATCTGATTGGTTGCTATGGCCAACATGTTCACTTTTCCTTTCTTGCAGCTTAGTAAATCTGGCCTTGGAGACTTATGTGGAACGTCAAGCAGTAAAAATTATTAATTGAATTTTTTTAGTTAAAACAGAAACATATATTTGCAAATATATAAAAAAGCTGAAAAAAAAAATCATAAATATTTAAAGAAAGTTTCTTAAAAAAATGCACAATTTTGTTTGTTATGAAAATGTGTACACAAAAAAAATAACAATAGTATTAATAAACAATAAATAAGCCCCTTTGGCAGAATTTCTAATGCTTAAACATATTTGGAGTATTTGTAGTAAAAGTAAAAAAAATAAATAAAAAAAGCAACAATTTGGGTTTAAATGGCTTTAATTTTATGACAGATCATTATCTATTTGCAGGAATGATGCTCATTAATAGGTTATTCATAGTGGGTTTCTATGTGTCTGTGTAATCAGATAGATAAAATTCCTGTTGTGAGTGTTGCAGAATACATGGTATCTGTTGTTGCTGTAAGCATTTAATAGCTTATGATTAATTGCACACTACACTCATTAAACCTTGCAAGGTTTATTTAAAAGCCTTCACTATGAGATATAAATCAGGTATTACATTTAAAAATCCAACATAAACTGTAATAGTTAATGAATGAATACAATGATTCTTAATATATCTTTGTAGATTTTCCACTGCTCTGATCTGTATATTATTGTCAAAGCATCAAATGATAATGAACAGAAGTAAAGTCTGTGTCAAGTGAATTTCATATTAATTACTTTTACTGTATTTCTAACAGCACAGCCAGACACTTGATATTTTCCGTTATTTCAGTTTATCACTTTTATAATAACATCTATAATAACATCTATGCAGCCATTACATTTCTGATCGAGCTTCTAATCATTTTAGAAGTCTAGAGAAAATATATTTCACACCTATGTTGTACATAAGAAGTATGCTGAAAAATGTCCAAGTACGTTTTGGAAGCCTGTTATTTTGTGGATTGTAATATCTTCAGTAAACAGATCTATACTGTTTTGTCCATTGCAATTATATCTATATTATTTCTACAAATTTTCATTTATTTTGACTATTTACGATCAAATAATTTTTTGGGGACATTGGTTCTCTATAGTGTTTATATAAATAAATATATGCAGTATTTGAAGAGATAAAAAAATAAAAATAAAACAAATAACTATTAAGTAAATTAAAATTATTGTGATTGTTATTAACAATAATATAAGAAGCAATAATAATAATAATCGCAATAGTAATAATAATAAATTAAATAATTTATCTGTCAAATGATCCACTATTATTAAAGACAAAAAATATGGATGATGATAATTATGAATATTAGTAATGTCTCTCAAAAGGCTGAACATAATGAGGGAACACAAAAAGACACAAAAAGAATGTAGAAATATTTCTCCCATGTTGCATTTCAGTTATGCATTATGCATAGATTTATTATCGTATTTAATAACTTTTTTATACTCTTTATGACAGTGACCATTATTGTAGGCAATCTTATTTATCTATGACATATGCTAGCATAAATATTATTAGTTGCAACTCACATTATTATACAGTACACGTCTATGAAAGCAAACAACCTTGTTACACAGATCACGTTTCTTGTGTCTGTTTACATAATGATTTGCTGTAAAAAATACAATTGTTGTTCATTAAAAAAAATTTACAGTGAGCATGAGGGGGCTTGCTTGCATTGTTGTAAATGTATTTTCCAATACAGCACAAATGATTGCAACATCAGCTGAAATACAAGACATATAGATGTATGGAAATATTTGGGTGGATCGTGCAACCTTCGAATATTGGTTGTCATTTTTATTACATATATTTAGATTGCAGTCTTGTAAATATCCATCATCAGTTTGGGGATCATGGATAGAAACTGAAAATATGCATTTCAAATGTGCCCATTGAGGAGAAAAGTTATACTGCAATGCATACACTAGAATTACTCAGAGCTAAACCATATAGCAGAGATATACCGCAAATGACATGTCCTTACTATGCATGTAGCTCAAGTGTATGCAACCATAGAAGAGGGTGGGGGAGATGGAGCTATTTAGCTAGCTATTCTCCTGATATTCTTCTACACACGCTTAATCAAGGCAATGTGTCTTACTGTTATTATTTTTCTCCCCCCCTTCCCAATAGCAAAGACCACTGGCAACGAGTAAATGTCATACAATTACTTCACAGAAGAGGCATTTTGATTAAAAAGAACTCTACCATATCCAAAACTCTCAGCATTTAAGTAAATTCTGCTGGCGATGAAAACATTATGTTCACAACCAATCACATAGTAGCATGACAGTGCCATCCAAACTAGGAGCCTCATGTTTAAAATAACCCTCATGAATAATTCATTGCAAGTTGATGTTTATGCAAATGAAGAAGAATGTATCCACCTGACCACTGAAAGCAGGCTGCACAAAAAAATATATAATATGGCAAACACATGCTACAGCAAATATAAATTATTAACATTAAGATTTTATTTAAACAAATGCAAATCCTACCTTATTTTTCCTCAACTGACATCCAGGTTTATCCATGGTAGAATAGTTGATGGCTTGCATGCAATACGGCTGAATTGGAATCTGATTAAAGGCACTTAATACAAAGGCTCTCACTGAATATTCATATTGTGGTTCTCAATATGCAAATGACAACTAAAATTAACCCATGGGCATAGGACAAGCAAAGAAAAAAATACACAAGAATGAAAAGAATAATTATTCACAGCAAAAAAAAAAAAATCTAATCCTTATTTCTATAAATAAAATAAACACATAAATTATTAAAAATGATGGTGATTAATTTGTATGTGTGTGTATTGTATGTGTTTTAGTTCCCCCATTGTTATAAAAAACATTTATTTTTACTTTAAAACCACAGCAATACTATCGGACAGTTACTTATTTATCTTTAGGAATATACATTTGTTTAGCTTTTGCTTACAAAACTTATTTAGACATTTCTATATTTAAAAAGCAATGTGATAAACAGCTGGGGAAATGTCATTCTCCTACTTAATTTACATATGCTAATTCATCAAAATCATGCCTGTGTCTTCCCTTCACTCTAGCTAATATATAGATTCGCCACCTAGTGGTCCCATCTCATGCATTATATAAAAACAGAAAAGGAAAACCTCAGTGGCGCTAAATACACGTTTTATACTGATAAAATGTCACACTTGGCAAGCTGCTATCACTGGGAGAGAACCCACTTCCATAGAGAAAGAAAATCAACCAAAAAGGAAATAGCACTAAAACCAATGTGTATATAAATTGTCAGTTTATTAGTACAATAAAAAATATATATAAAAAATTATAGTATACCTCTATCAACACTGCACATGTTGAATATCACAGTAAATGGGTGTATTTCCCAAATAAACGGTATGCTTATGACATGCAATATGACTTCATGAGGAACAACATGTACACGATAACATTAACTGCAAATGCCTGGCAACTTTGTTATAATCAGTCAGTCAATGCAAATCTGCCACCTATGTATGATGTGGAAAAGCTCTATCTCTATGGCAGATACATTGACGATTAGTTTTTTACTTGGGAAGGGGATGTTAATTCGGTTACTGAGTTTATTTCTTTCATTAACACGAATGATTATGGTTTAAATCCTTTATAATTGTGGAGCTATATGCTGGGTCACTATCTATGAGATTCAGTACTGAGTGCCAGCTTCTATGTACACCATTTGCTACAGACTAAGGCAGTAATCTGAAGAAAAGTACTTTTCTATAAAAGTTATATTACGGGACTGTATAAACTTGTCTTTATATGCATATGGCCATATGATCTAGCAATTTCCACACATTAGTTGGTGGCACAGACCTCTGTAGAAGGGCTATCATTATAATCACGGACTGGAGCTCTCAATAAGAATTGGATTTATTTGAACCCAAAAGGGAGATGAAACTCAAGAACAAGTTTGACAGGGATAATCCCACTTTTATAACTCAATTCAATTCCCATGCAGGGGAAATAAGAAGAATTATTAAAAGAAATTATTTGATCCTGACTTTGGATAACAAACTCAAAGCATGTATAGGTGACACACCACAAATAATTTTTAAAAAAGCTAAAAATATTAAGGACTATGTGGTCCATAGCCATCTAATAAGTAAGACAGGTGGACCTGAAAGAGACCCAACTTGGATCCCAATCAGGCCGAATGGTTTCTTTAGTTGCGGGCAAAATAGATGTTCCACCTGCGCCTTTTTTTATAACAAAAGTAAAGAGTTTGTGTCATCTGATGAAAAGTTTGCAACACAGAAGAAACATCATTAAAAAGAATCATCTCCACACGTTGTCCAAACATGTCAATTCTTGCTATAACAGAAATGTTAATGTTTTGAAAATAAAAGGTATAGAATGGATACCCTGCACTAGCCGAGATGGAGACAGGTTCTCCAGACTCTGCAGGTGAGAGGCCTACTGGATATTTAGGTTAAATACCATGTATCCAGTGGGCCTCAACGACTGCATTGAGCTGAACTGTTTTTCATAAGAGTGTTATTTTACATCTGGACCTCTCTCCCTCGTAGGTTAGATCTCTCCATATTTACATCTATGGGTTGTATTTGGTTTATATAGAATGGGACTATGGAACCTCCCTTGTCCATCTGATAATTAACAATTTCTGAATAAGAACTATGCCCTCCTTCCTTCCCCCCCACTTTCTCTGTTCCTTTTTATACTTTCCCCCCATTTTTTCCTCCCTTCCCTTTCCTTTTTTTACATCTTGAGTGAAAATAGTAGATCATTTTCACTATTAACCTTGTCAAATAATATATGAAGACCACAATGTATAAAGTAGAAAGTATGGAAAGGAAGTAAGGTTGGATACTAAATAACTACAACTGAAACAATTATAATTGGAATATATTTTTTGATAACATGGTAGACAGAATCTAGAATCCTGTTCTGCTGTACCCATTAATAAGGGAGGGTAGGTGATATAACAATATCCTTGAATGATGGAGACTACATGTAAAAATAACAATATCCTTGAATGATGGAGACTACATGTAAAAGCAAAATATTTGTGTTACTATTTTTCTTTTTCTTCTATTTTTATTTTTGTATTTATTTAAAAAAAAAATATCTTTATTTTTATTTTATTTTTATATTTACATTTATCATAATTTTTTTTTATAAATCAAGCATAAGATATAGGTAGATTGTGAACACCTTCTATTAAAGTAAATACTAAAGTGCAATCATAAAATAAGTCTCATTAGCTATAGTGCTATTTCATATATTTATATGAATTTGTTTTTTGTAAAGATAAACTAAACAAAAACAAAGGGGAAAATGTAGATATATTTAGATATTCTCTGCCCCTCACAATAATATTTATTTGTTTTTTCTGACATGCCAACACATTTTTGTAAAGGAGTGAGTGTAATGTGCAATCTAGCGCAGATACTGTGAGGGAAGGTGTACAGTTGAATAGACCAACCGATATTGAGCATGCAATGATGTAACAGTATCCTTATGTCACTTCGTATCAACAATAGAGCAAATTGTTATACACTGTCCACAATTCTGTGTGTTGTTTCTTTGTGATAAAGAGCTGAATATAACGAGAGGGGTATTAGAACCGACTTTTTATAACACTTAGTGTCAACGGTAAGCAAGCTTCCTGTATAGTGTCCACAGATGTACACAATGTCCACAATGCTTCAAAGGCTATCTCCACAGGTGCGAGAGACACATAGTAACATGTGTCTCTAAAAGAGTAAGAAAAGGAACAGTCTTACAGTTCTGAGCAATGGTCCGTATGCAGACTTCTAGCGGGGTGATGTTCGGCGTGTCATCGGCTTATGGGTCTCTCCCGTATGATGCGCCGTGCTGTGTCCGTTAGCAGCCGCAAGGTGCCCTCCTGCTGTTTACAGCCTCACTTCTGAGCGCGATGCTCGATGGCTCGTTTGAACAGTGATTGGCATCAGGGTCAGGGGGGGAAAAAAACCGGACAAGAGAAAACGCAATATAGTGTAGTATTGTTATAAATATCACACAGCGTTTATTGAAGTGTTCCAGAATACTCATAAAGTTCCGGATAATAAAAGCATATATCAAAAACAATCCAAAAGGCATACAGGTCGTGGTACTTTACTGCATTTAGCTAGTGTAGCTTCCACTGATAACCTGCAATGATGTGTGGTCCTTCACTTAATGCAATGCCAACGCGTTTCAGACAATCAGATGTCCTTTCCCAAGGCTAAGGTGTCTAGTGCATAAGTGGGGATTTAACTAGAATAAAATGACCCTTCCCTATCCCTCCATGTCCCGCAGCCTGACCCTAACCTTCCCCTTAAGCCCTAAGCCTAACCTTATACCAGCCTCAGCCTCTCACTATTGGGTAGAAATAGGGGATGTGGGTCTATTTCGATAGGGCCGTTTTCTGCCAGCCAGTTTCGTACTGGCTGGGATATCGATTGCTTATGCCTCGATGAGGCATAGCAATCGATCCACAGAGCACCGAACACGATGCTTTAATAGGTAAGCCGGAAAACACTACCCCAACCCTTAATCCCTAATTCTAACTTTAATCCTCCCCTTCCATTACCCTAACCCTCCCTTTTTCCTAGACTGACCCTAACCCTCCCTTCTCTGTAGCCTAACCCTAAGAACCCCCTCCCCACAGCCTGACCCTAACCCTCCCCTTCTATGGCCCTAACCATAACCCTCCCTTCCTAATTGCCTAACCCTAACTCCCCCCCCCCATATTAAAAGTCTCCGGAGAGGTTATTCACATCTCCAGAGCTGTCAGCCGTTGGGTTCTGTGAAAATGAATGGGCGCACACGCCCATTCATAAAAAAAAATTCTAAAAAGGCTGCCTATTCAAAACACAGACAGCCGAAAGGGATCTTTCAGCTGTGTCCATTTCTTAAAGCACACCCATCGCAGCAGGGACTGCAACCGAGGAATAGGTAACCCGTTCCCATTAGCAGTATTCTATTTGCCAAGCATTTCGCCACTGATATAGACGCAATTCAGCTAGTGGCATTATCATTGTCGAAATAGGGCTGCCCATGCCAGCTTTCCGATTTACTAAAATTGCTATTCAGAGCAGGGTGCAGTGCACGGCTACAGCAGTCAATATAACAATTTACGCCAGTCTATAGCCACCCTGGTCTGTTCCAGCATGTGCAGAGTCCGGATTGCATGCTTAGAACGACGTCTTGGTCTGCACAAGCAGTGTGGTAGTTACTTGCAATCAAGGCTTGTGTGTCCTATAAATGCGTGGAATAACCATTAGTCCATGGCAGACTAGTAGACATAGTGGGGAGTGCAATCCTCCCCAATACCTCTTATATTAAATTCTGCCAACGTCCTTGCACATCATCCAAGTGACATAATTAATCTGGGAGGACATATACAGTCCGATCACTTCTTACAGCTAGACAGACAGAGGTGGAAAAAATAGAACATAATAAATCTGGCTGATCCAGAGTAACAGCTCAGCAAAAGGTGATGAAATGGGGGAGGCAAACTGGAACAGTGCAAACAGAATTAGAGTTAAGAGGTGGCATTTCCTAGATCAACTCTAAATTGCAATTCCAATTAACACTGGTTATTATTTGTGTGCAAACACAAAGTATTTTCCCTGCATGAAACAAGAAAATATTATTCACACCTCTTACCCTGCAACATGGTTTGTTCATGTGGTTATTTGTGTATAGAACAGTATTCAATGTGTAAAGATTGCTGATCCCCGCTCATCAGTCCAGAGAATATACACATGATCAATATAAGGAGCATGCTCCTAGAGTGGGCAGGACCAGCATGCAATGCGTGTTAGGTTGAGCACTTTCCTATCCCCTGCGTATACATGGGTGATGCTGGGGGATAACTGTTAGATGCATGCAGCTCCCGCCTTCATGAGCCAAGCAGCGGGAAACAGGACATTCCACCCCACTAAAGTCCCGACTGATTGGGACAGTCACCCATTCCTGGCCCACGGGCGTTTTCAGGCAGCTGGACGGCCCTCCTGCGATTCTCTATGCAAGCCTCCGTCTACCAGAATAACGCAACATGGGCAGCCTACCCGCCCTGAGGCTGAGCTCATATACATCTTGAAATTTCAGCAATTTATTCAATTTAGACAAAACAGTCCCCAATGTCGTGTGTGTGTGTGTGGGTGGCCCCTGGCTGACTACAATGGACAAGATCAGTCCACATGGATTTTATTCATCTGTGGCAGATAACTGTGACCATTGGTCATCGCGCTTGTCACATGTAATGTGGTCACCAGCCAATGTGGCCATGTCAGTGTGTAGCTGAACATAACATAGGTTGTCTTAGCATTTGCATTCAACTAAGTGCAATGAAGAGGGGTAAGGCTACATTTAAGCTGGCCACACACTAGAGCGATAATTGGTCTGATCATTCAATTATCGATAAATCGGACCAATAATTGTTGCAGTGTGTAGTGCTGAAGGATTCCTGAGACCTCAAGGTCATTTGTAATCCTAACTGATAATTCTCCCGAGGGGACGGTATGGAGTAGTGTGTGTGCATTACCAGTTACCTGTAACTTCTCCTTCTTTCCGGTGTATCTCCATTGTCTCTCTCCATAATAATCGGCTAGTACAGCAGTCATTCAGCAAGAGATACATTACTCTATTACTGTTATAGATGTCGTCTTAGCTGTTGGAGAGTGACAAATGTGTGGTAATGTGGTTCAG
>WWET01000670.1:10916-34910 GCA_011038615.1 Limnodynastes dumerilii | reverse complement strand
GGCGTTCAGTGAAGGATTTTTTTTTTACTCTAGCAGCTGCTCAGCGGTCCCTGGATGGCAGGGCATGCTACCGCATGCCCTGGCATCCATGGGCATGCTGATGCTTGTAGTTCTACAAGCATCAGCATGCCCTGTTGGGGCACAAGATAGGGCAGCGTTAAAAATCCGCACCTCTCATAGGGGCGGATTTTTAATTAACATATCGTTAAAAAACCGGCGTATTTTTAACGCGAAAAAATCATTGAATAGTAAAAAAAACATCGGCCGTAATTTTAAAAAAAATTGCCTTAAAAATACGCCGGCGAACAATTTTTATCTAATTGAATCGGGCCCTCTGACATTATCTATCCGACCTATCAACCTTAGGGCCGTATTCAGAGATCCGTTTTTTCTCCATTTTCCGTGCGTACATTTCAACTGCGCATGCGTTGTAACTTTTTATGTGCTGTTTGCGTAGACTATACACGCGGATGTGCCTCACGGACGGACTTGTGAATCGCACGTGGGTAAATACGCACGGAACCCCCACGGAAAATTACGCACAAAAGAATTTACATAGAAATGGGCGGGGGGGGAATTTAAATGAAGGGAAGTGGCCGCGCTTACAAAGATACGCGCGGACGGAGGACACACATTCGGAAAAGGCCACGGAGAGTTACCGATCGCCAGACGGAACTCTGAATGCGGCCCTTTGTCTGTAAATGAAGCCGCCTATAACCGCGTTGGAAATAAAGAGTTGGGCGTATGAGCGTTTGCTGCGCACAAGCTGCTGCACATGGTGTAGACGGTTAGTTGGGGGCCACAAGATATGTTTTAGAAGGAAGAGCACAATCTAAGACGAATGAGTTAAACTTTTGGGCCCCTAAGGAGCCCTGAGACTGTGCCCCCTCCCCCCCCTCCTCCCACTACTCTTTTTACTGAACTCCTAAAGATAAAAGGGGATGTTGAGCATTTTTTGTACTGCGAGGGGGGAATCCCACACCCTTTTTTTCCTCTCCCAGACCCCAGTGCATTATTTATGAACCATGGAAGCCTTTACAACATAGTCCTCTTTATCTTCTACGCTCCCTAAGGCGTCAGTCCGCTCACTTATCGATCTGGGGGTTTGGGGATTTTAACATAGGTTTGCACATTATAGATCCCCCTCCTTCACTTCCCTGCTCACCTTCATGTCTGCGCCTCCTCCAGTTGGCTGGAAGCTTTAAATAGTGCTTAGAACTTTAAGTAGCCCTAGAAAAGCTTGAAGATTCTAGAGTTGTCTGGAGTACTCCTATGCAAGCACATAACCATATGTGTAGTGTTCAACTTTATTATTATTATCTAGATACTTTTTTGGCTTTGTATTTTAGTAATTTATGTAGTAACAGGCTTTTAAATAGGATCACATATTACGTAAACAATCATTCACATCAGTCCCTGTTCCATTGGATCTTACAAGCTTACAACCTAACACACATGCAAATTTTAGTCAGCAGTCCATTAACCTACTAGCATGCTTCTGGAGCGTGGGAGGAAACCGGAGCGCCTAAATGAAAACCCACGCAGACACGGGGAGAACATTCAAGTGTCTTGTCTGGGAATTGAACTCATGACCACAGTGACATGAGGCGAAAGTGCTAACCACTTCAGCCACCAATTAGTTTGTTGCATGTCATTGGACTGGATCCTGATTCTTATACTATCGGATCAACAAGTAACGAATGCTCAGGGATCCATTATTGCAGTCCTGCAACACTAAAAGCCAGCTTGAGATCCAGACAATCTTCAGTTAATACAAGGGGGCTGGGTGTCACTCACAAGGAGGTGGGACTTGGTATTACAATGTACAGTAGAGGCGCGATCCAGACTTTTCGGAACATTTTAGATAAGGTATGGGTATCTGTAAGGCCACCATCAAAAATTTTGGGACTTGGTACTAAAATATGTGGGTCCATGTGATGTCACATGTCATACGGTATGATGTCATATGGAGGTGGAACGTGGTGGACCCATTTGAATAATAAGCAGTGGACTAATGTGCTGGGAGGACTTGTTCTCAAGAAGCCCTCTCTGCACATCGCTCAGGTGTCACGCTGTTACTGCCGATGCCCTCCTGATGGCAACCCTGGGTATCAGAAGTTTTAAGGTACGATGAGTGTGGTTAGCGGTACCAAGGACTGTCATCCCTTCCCTGGTACCAAATAGCTTCTTACCTGCCCACCTGTTGGAGATGGGCCACAAATACCAATATGTAAACCAAATACCAAGTGTTTATAAATACCTGTAAGACTTTATAATATGCCCACTTTTAGATGTTTAATTATCTCAATTTAAAAAGACATTGACAATCTGAGAAATAATCATTTTGTTATATTTATAAAATAATCAGAAAAGTGTATAAAACAGTTTTATCAACAATATAAATTTCATTCTCTGAACAATAAAAGTGTTTGGCTTTTATTAGTTTATAATCAGTATGATTATGAATAACCAGTTTGAGTACCATAATAAGAACTCTTTTGTTATTTTCTTGTAGGAGCAATAGTTTTTTTTGCCCTGGGTCTAATTACAACACTACCCAATACATGCACTTTCCTGACCTTCCAGATCAAGACAGTGCCTTAAAATGTGAGTTCATGAACTGCAATGCTGGCAGGATATAGAAGGTTAGGTAGTGTCTAGCGTGGTAACGTGTCTTACTGTATGTGTACACTTCATATCCCAGTATTTTCTGCTGGGACACCTGCTGGCACCTGAACGACCTCACAGTTCTTCTGTTTACACTGCCACAAATAATTAACCTTGGCTAAAGTGCTCACTTCAAATATTACTGTCAATATTATTATTATGTCATTACGAATCACTTGTCCCTTACATAGCATACAGGAAAGGGATCATTGATTTTTATTATATTTTGTGTGGACAGTTGCCTTGTTTTCACTTGTGACTTATGTAACTTGCACCCCTCTCCAACCAGCACATGTGCAAAGCCAACACCGGCCCAGGCGTAATTAACCAGGGTGTTACAGTGTTGGGCATAATTGGAAAATGTCTCTCCTTCCACTGTCGGAGCCCGTGGGTTTGTCAGTGTGCTTTGTATATCGTTCAGAAGAATGAACTCTGCCTTGTATACTAGACTAGTGGAATAGACTTCTGTGTTGCAAAGGGGTGTGGGTCCCCGCAAAAAACAGCCCTATTTACATAGAAAACCGTTTCGAACTGGCTGGGATATTGATTGCTTATGCCTCAAAGAGGCATAGCAATCGATCCCAGATACCGAACACAGTGCTCCGAAAGGTGAGTGGCTAAACTAACCCCAACCCTTCCCCTAATTCTAACCCCAACCCTCCCCTTCCACTACCCTAACCCTCCCTTCCCCGCAGCCTAACCCTAACCCTCCCTTCCTCGCAGCCTAACCCTAACCCTCCCTTCCCCGCAGCCTGAAATTAATTCTCGGGTCGCGGGTCTGTGAAAATGAAGGGGCGAGTAAGCCGATCGGCACACTCACCCATTGATAAAAAAAAATTCTAAAATGGCCCCCTATTCCAAATAGAGACAGCCGAAAAGTAACTTTCGTCTGTCTCTATTTCGTAAAGTGGGCCATCGGACTGGAGACTGCAACCGGTTGCAAAATGCACAGCAAAGTCGGCTCAAGTGCACCCCCATTTTCCTTTTGCAGCAGTCGGAAAACTTATGGAAAGCCCTGGCTTTTAGAAGTTTGTTTGCGTGAAGAGATCGGTTAATGGATGTGAGGATATTGCAGGCCAGCGATTACGGTTCTCTGTGCATCCGTTACTTGGGATCTGATAGTGTAAGATTCGTATCTCAGGATCCAGCCCAATTCTACTTTTGTTTTATGAAAGCCAACAACTAAGCAGTGGTTTGAGTGGTTAGCTCTTCTGCCTCACACTGCTAAAGCCATAAGTTTAATTCCCAGACAGGGCCAAGCAGTGTGGAGCTTTTGTGTTCTCCCCGTGTCTGTGTGGGTTTCCTCCAGGTGCATTAAAAATTGTAAAGCGCTACCTGTAATGTTATGAAATGATCAAGGGCACGGAGAGAGAGCAGCTCGACCTCTTGTGCATAAAGTTTTATGACCCAGACAAGTCATAAACTGGTTATTCTCTGTCCCACAGTATGTACAGAACATTATTGCTCCATTAATCATGTTCATAGTGAGATCGCAGTCTTATTCCTTTAACTGTCTCATCTCCAAAGCCTTTAAGGCTGATTCAGCCTTGCCGGTTGTTATGTCGACAGTCAAAATGTCATTATGTCCACATTTTGACTGCCAATATTTCATACCAGCCTTGATTCAGAGGCGTTATCAAACTAGTTTCAATAGATTGCATTAAATAAAAATAAACAATTACTTGAAGGGCTCTAAAGACTCCAGAATAGGCAATGTTACTTATTTGTGACAACCGCTTGTTGGGAGTTGAGCAATAAGAGGGCGTATGATGAATTAGGTGTGGTAGAGCCATTTGCTTGGAGTTGCTGGACCAGATTTGGCTTTATTGATGGTATTTCACCACTAGTAGTAGTGTAGGCCTGGCCAACCTGTGTCACACAAGCTGTTGGAAAACTACAAGTCCCAGTATGCTCTGCCAGATTTCTGACCAATCCCTCATTTTACACAGAGATGGCATGAAAATCTTGAAGTGGGGTCCTGTTCTCATATGACCATATGCGCAAGGGGAGTGGCCTCCTCTCACTCACAAGCGACTCAGGGCACAGCAAAAGGTAAACAAAATGGCAGACTGCTTTGATGATCATATATTTTCTAGTAACACCGCAGATACAAATCACCAATCTATCTCTCTACCCTGCACTGTACAGCCTGATAAGCGCAGGCACCAATTATTTTTCTAAAAAGCCCCTGAGCAAGACTTAGAAATATTAGCCAGGTAAATGATTAAATGCTAGATATAATATTTTATAAACAAGGATTTTTTCGTTCCGCTCCAGCGGCTTATTACAGGGACGTGGAATGTTGTACAACACGTCATTTTAGGTAACCGGTGAACATAATAATCAGAGAAAACAGGTCAGATGCTAAGCGAGCCGGTCAGAGGAGGTAAATAGCCAAAAAGATGGGGAATGGGTGCAGGGGTTGGAAGTTGACAGACGCAGGCTCCATTGCAAGGAGGCGGGGCCTCTGTCCAGATGGGCAGGACTGGGTGGAGCCAGACGGAACTGGGGGCAGAGCTGAGAGGGATCTCCCAGGAGCTGTCAGTGGTTGACAGCTTACAACAGCACATGGCACGCTATGTATGAGTGCTGAGCACTACAGTGCTTTACATACATACACTCATACATGGAGCGTCGAGCGCCGTTTTAAGCTGTCAGTGTCTATCCTCCGGTCCCCCTTATCCAAACTTACTAAATAACTATTTGAGACCTTGCAACTTCCACCTACTACAAAAGCTAAGTACCTCTTACTGGACCGTATTCAAACTTACGAGCAAGTACGCACTTGTACGCACGTATTCGCAAAAATATGTGCCTAAGTGGCAAGGCAACTCCCATGACACTTTCCTTGTACTTACGGACTTAAGAAGACTTCCGCCACCATACGGCAACTTTAACTCTGTATATTTGTGCTTAAGTTACATTCTTAACCGCGAACTTAATAGTCCATTTAAATGCCTCCCAACACCCACTTTCACTTAACTTCCTACTTACGGAGGACTGGCTAGATTTGAAGTCTGTGCCTAATGGATTTCCGTGCCGAAATCCTACGTAGCTTGCATAAAAAAGTTACTACACATGTGCAGTTTAACGATCCTAAAAATAAGCACTTAAGTGTGAATACAGTTCATAATGTGGATAGGACTCTTTGAAGTTTTGCTTGTTCACATAAAGATAACAAGGCTCACATTTTATATAGTACAAAAGACGTGTGTATTATATAGTGTAGTAATTAAAAAGAGATAACAGAAACAATCGCTAGGTAAAGGACTAAACAACTGTCAGCCAATAGAAAACTGTGCATAAAGGGGATAAGTTCCCCTAATTTTAGCAGCAGTAGCCTTCAGGTCAATGAAGGTGGGAAGATTGACCTCAATGTAGGAGGCTCCAATGTTCCGAAACCTTACCAATATTCCATATAATAAACAAATTAACATTATTAGATTACAAAACAAAATCTTGTTTTTTTTCTCTTTTTTCAAATGTTGCATTCATCTAAGTTGTTTTAAATGTAGTCCTTATGTGATAGTGTATTCTTTGCCAGCCTCCACACTAGTTATTGCTGTATTATTTGGGGGGGGGGCTTTTTTTTGTTTTTTTTTGGGGGGGGGGGGGGGATCAGGAACCTCCCCCTGTATATAGAGAGAGGAATTTGGGTCCAGCCATTCAGAGGCTGGAGGGAGGCTCCAGACTTTCCTTTTATATTGAAGAATCAGCACATAATATATGAGGCTGAGGAGCCAAGGAAAGAGTTCAAGAACATATTTTACATCAATGTAAGTATTTCAGCCTCTGCTTTTTATTTCATTGTTTTTTGTTTTAAATGTTATATAAATGAAATGTCCCTTTTTAATCAATGGTGGGATGTAAATTAATATATTATAATAGTAAAATGCATTAATCTTGAAATGTCACTAATAAGAATCATTATATTGTGATTTGTATAAGCTATAATGTGTCATACAGGTCAGTCACAGATAAATATAACACATATATAAGTATTTTCAGTATATTGTATCTGTGAGAATCAAACTGTCAGCTACTTTCCAAGAAAACAGTGTAAAGTACAAATATTTCATGTTGGGGCTGGTTGCTGGCAAAAGAATGGTTAAAAAACAGGTTGTAAACAAGTTATTTAATGATTTAAAGAATGTTAAATTATATTTAAAATGAATCAATAAAGTTTCTTTAGGAAAATGCTTTATTTTAAATTTTATAAAAGTAGTAGAAAAAAGCTTTCCAAGCACATCAATTATTTATATATTGTTGATGCACTGTTGTTTTTCTAGAGATAGATAGATAGATAGATAGATAGATAGATAGATAGATAGATAGATAGATAGATAGATAGACATGAGATTGATCGATAGACAGATATGAGATAGATAGATAGATAGATAGATAGATAGATATGAGATAGATAGATAGATAGATAGATAGATAGATAGATAGATAGATAGATAGATAGATAGATAGATAGATAGATAGATAGATATGAGTTTGATTGATAGATATGGCATTGATCGATAGATAGATATGGGATTGATCAAAAGATAGATATGAGTTTTGATCGATAGATAGATATGGGGTTGATCGATAGATATGGGATTCATTGATCGATAGATAAGGGATTGATTGATAAATAGATAGATATGGGATTGATCAATAAATCGATATGGGATAGAGAGATAGATATGGGATAGAGAGATAGATAGACATGGGAGAGAGATAGATAGATAGATAGATAGATAGATAGATAGATAGATAGATAGATAGATAGATAGATAGATAGATAGATAGATATGAGATAGATAGATAGATAGATAGATAGATAGATAGATAGATAGATAGATAGATAGATAGATAGATATAATACGGTTAAAGTTACTTTGGATCAAGCCTAAGTTATGATTGGAAGCTTAAAAATAAACGGCTTAAACCCTAATTATATCAGTGATAACTACTGTACAGTACATTGTATAATTATTATTATTATGACATATTTTATAACTATTGGTTAGTAGCACAATTATATGCATCCATTTTTAATGCTTTGGGGACAGACTCTGGAAATATATTGCTGATATAATGCTGGAATATTCTGAGGACATCTGTGTCACTTGTACATTATGCCAGTTCTCAGGCAGAGAGACAGGTTCAAATTCCCTGTGATTGTCACTCTCAGACAATTATTCCGTGATAGCCGAAACCAACAACGGATGTCTGATACAGGGGATACTGAATGTAAGTCTCCAAGAATTCTTAGATTGGATTGTTGGATTCAAATCAGTTTAAATAAAGTAAATTCTGTATAGTTTAAAATATAAAACTGAAGATAGTTTGACAGCATTCTAAATCATTATAGAAATGAAAGATTTAGCAGTTGAATTTCTGTAAATCTGATCGCAAACAATATAGTTTTATTATTCTAGATCAAAGAAATGTATTCATTATACTAACCTGAACTATGGAGAAATAATAGGAATTTTGTAGAAATTGGGAAATGTCTTAAGGGTCTGACATGCACTTGAAAATAACAATATTCACAATTTATTAATATATGTTACATTAAATCAATGGGATTGTAGTGACCATAAAAAATTAGGTTGCATTACATGAAAAGTTATGAGAGTTTTATTTTAATATAGACATTAGAATATGCAATATGTTCTCTCCCAGTTACCAGCGTGACCACAATATCTCAGAAGAGAGAAACAATCTAAGTTAGTGCAAAAATAAAAACAAGAGACGCGTCTCTTCAATTGTGACACTGAACAATCCAGAATTGTCACATATATATATATATAAGGGTTGTGATTCCTGTTAGCAGAAATTAACTTTTTCAGTTTGTGTTATTTTAGAGGTCTATCAGTGAAAAAATATATATGATCTGCGTGGTTCAGTCCAGTGGTTAAAGTAGAAATGGAAAAATGTTGTTATAAACCGTTTAGAAGTGGCGGTATTATGGTGAGAAGAGAATGCAGGTGAATGAAATGTCATTGACTGACAGTAATACTAGAGATGCAGCACCTTTTAAGAGATCACTTCTATCACTGTGCTATATATTAAACAGTGTCAAGTCGCCAAGTTCTGGACCCCAATTATTGTATAGTTCCTCCAAATCTATTGTTATATTATCCAAATTATAAAGCTAATTCTCTTTAAAATATGATCTAATGGTAGATATTAAGCATTTTAGATAAATCTCCAAATTCTATTGTGTGTTCTAGATAGGACCTAGAAAGGAATATTGCTTCTTGGGAATTGCATTACTTTGTAGACAGGTCAATGTTTTTGAAAACCTATTTTACCAATGTCTCCGTATCTTGTAGGGGTTAGGTTATTCCACTATGCTATATCTCAGTCAGTACATACGCACTCACTCATTCCATTTAGGTCTTTCCAAATGGACGGTAATTTTGATTCACCAAATGGCTAGAACACTTCATAAAGCATATAGAATGTATGATACTAAACTAAAACAATGTTTATTAATAATAATAATAATTATAATCATAATCATAATTTAAGCAAAACAACCAAACCCCTTAAAATGCTTCTTTAACATGAATTACACAGTTTAGTAATTGTTAGACGCGTAGAGCTGTGTTTTTCACTATAAATAGGGCCTTTTATTTATTAAAACTCTCTTCTGTTATTCACTCACACAAGCCTCTGAACTGGTGCTGGATCTTAGGAAGAAGCACAGGGAAACATGGGTGGTTTTGCTCTCACAGCGATACTCCCACAGACTAATTGTAATATAATTCCACTAGTGCAGAGGACACAGAAGCAAACACAGGTGAATCAGCCACCTTGCATATGGTTTTTGTGCTCTCATATGATATATTGTAATTGCATTTCTGTTGTAGTTTAGCTATATAAAAAAGTGATAAAGCTGCATGTTTCTGACTTGGAAACTACAAGTAACTCTAGTATATGGATCCCGATAAGTTCATATTTCTAAGTACCTGAATGCTGTTTTATTTTTGCTTATAAAGTATACTTTTGTAGTAATAAATTGCTTTTCATTTCTGTGGCCACAACAAAATTATAACCAAGCATAATTGTGCACTGGCTTATTTTTTTTTCTATAAGCTAGTTTTTAATTGGCACACAGTGTCACAGTCTAAATATACACTGAAGAGTATGACGTTCAACCATTTAAGTACAATTTCAATACATGTAAATACATACACATATGTATCAGTAAATGATTACATATTGGCTTATTTACATTGTCATGTTCAGTTATGCAGCTTTTGTGTTTCCCAGTCACATGTATTCATTGTTACCTGGAGATAACATTGTGCTCCTGTGTTTATGTCTTCAAATATTAATATGTAAATGTTCTTGGAAACAATTTTTCAGGGAATAAACAAGCAGACAGGTGTATGAGGAAAAAATGACACCAACAAAATATACAGAAGTGAAATGTATCATATCAAAAATAACCAGCATGAAACTAATGTTCCTTTAGCTTAGGAAAATGATTACTATGGGCTATATCTCTATTATTATTATGATTATTATTATTAATAATAACAACGCTTTAGTGCCACAAAATGTGCACAGCACTGTACAGAGAACATTGGACATTCACATTAGTTCCTGCCCCATATCGGAGCTACATACTAAGGTCGCTAACACATCCAAGGCAGTGGTAAGTATAATGATGATCAACTCTCTAGATAGGTTTGTTTTAAAGTCTTATAGATGTATAACTAGAGAGTTGATCATCATTATACTTACCACTGCCTTGGATGTGTTAGCGACCTTAGTATGTAGCTCCGATATGGGGCAGGAACTAATGTGAATGTCCAATGTTCTCTGTACAGTGCTGTGCACATTTTGTGGCACTAAAGCGTTGTTATTATTAATAATAATAATCATAATAATAATAGAGATATAGCCCATAGTAATCATTTTCCTAAGCTAAAGGAACATTAGTTTCATGCTGGTTATTTTTGATATGATACATTTCACTTCTGTATATTTTGTTGGTGTCATTTTTTCCTCATACACCTGTCTGCTTGTTTATTCCCTGAAAAATTGTTTCCAAGAACATTTACATATTAATATTTGAAGACATAAACACAGGAGCACAATGTTATCTCCAGGTAACAATGAATACATGTGACTGGGAAACACAAAAGCTGCATAACTGAACATGACAATGTAAATAAGCCAATATGTAATCATTTACTGATACATATGTGTATGTATTTACATGTATTGAAATTGTACTTAAATGGTTGAACGTCATACTCTTCAGTGTATATTTAGACTGTGACACTGTGTGCCAATTAAAAACTAGCTTATAGAAAAAAAAATAAGCCAGTGCACAATTATGCTTGGTTATAATTTTGTTGTGGCCACAGAAATGAAAAGCAATTTATTACTACAAAAGTATACTTTATAAGCAAAAATAAAACAGCATTCAGGTACTTAGAAATATGAACTTATCGGGATCCATATACTAGAGTTACTTGTAGTTTCCAAGTCAGAAACATGCAGCTTTATCACTTTTTTATATAGCTAAACTACAACAGAAATGCAATTACAATATATCATATGAGAGCACAAAAACCATATGCAAGGTGGCTGATTCACCTGTGTTTGCTTCTGTGTCCTCTGCACTAGTGGAATTATATTACAATTAGTCTGTGGGAGTATCGCTGTGAGAGCAAAACCACCCATGTTTCCCTGTGCTTCTTCCTAAGATCCAGCACCAGTTCAGAGGCTTGTGTGAGTGAATAACAGAAGAGAGTTTTAATAAATAAAAGGCCCTATTTATAGTGAAAAACACAGCTCTACGCGTCTAACAATTACTAAACTGTGTAATTCATGTTAAAGAAGCATTTTAAGGGGTTTGGTTGTTTTGCTTAAGAAACTATTATTATTATTATTATTATTATTATTATTATTATTATTAATATTATCCTGCCTAGCAACACTAGTATACTAGTGTTGCTAGGCACAGGAAGGGACTTGATGACGCAATTTGCGGCATCAAGCCCCGTCCCGACCCCTATTTCAAGTAAAAATGGGTCAGTATGAGCCAGGGGGTGGAGCCTAATGACACGATTTGCATAACCTGCGTCAGTAAGCCCCGCCCCCTGCATGCGTCACTAGCTTCTCTCTGGGATCTCCCGGAGGGAAGCTGCCAAAAGTCGGCAACCATGATTTAATATGTACTATGCTGTCCTTTGATGTCTGTTTTTGTTGTATTTTTTATGGCGCTGCGGACACCTTGTGGTGCCTTATAAACGATAATAATAATAGCCCTGTCTGTGGGTGGAGGGTGGGCTGCTGTCACAGCCCCTCCCCCCCTCTCCTTTGGGCCTTGTAGTGCTACACCTCCTGCACCCACAATAGTTTTGCAACTGCTAAGTTGGTCTGTGGAGGGCATGACCCTCGCAGCTCTCTCCAGCAGCTGGGCAGGTGAGGTGGTACTCCAAATCATTTCTAATGGGTACTCCCTACCTCCCTACTGTCACCTGTGCTGATATCATTAATTTGAAGATCACATGATCAGACACAATTACCCTCCAAATGGTTACTAAAAATGGTGATTGAGTAATTGAAGAAACTCATCTGTGAAGCGTTTAGTTTTCTGCTGTCTGACTTCCATACTATCTGGGACACCTTTGCCATGTTACGTCAGCCATACCCTATGCAATGCCCCAGATACTGTATACCGATACAATGCTGCGATAGCTAAGGACACACACTCAGGGCCGGTACTAGGGTGTGCAGCGCTTGCCTGCAAACTATGCATATGCACCTCACTGAGTCCATTGTGCCCTCAAAGGGGTTGCCACACGCACAGAACTTAGATTCAAACAGCAATCCGGTAATTGACGCTGCAGAAGGAGTTGTGATCACAGCAGCAGAGGACTTCTAGATGTTGTCCCCTGTGTTCTCCTGCATCTCTATATCATTTGTCTGCTAACTGACCTGATAATGCTTCCATGCAATAGGCTACAAGGGTGTTTTACCTGAAGTACAGCAATTATCACAAGGTTTAAGCATCAGGTCCTGTGTTTAAAGAGTTATCTGGATTTTAGCGGAGTTATGTTATAGTAAACCACTATATGTAGAATAGCTGTTTATTGTTACGAGGCTTTCTGTGTATCCGGGCACAGCTTTTCCTTTTTCACTATTTTTACTGGAGCTGGTCCGGAGGTGAACGTACGTACGCCAGCTGCCATAGTGTAACTCTGACACTGCGCATGCTCAGAACTGAAGAGCGTGCGTTTATGTGCGAGTCAGATCTAAGCTGATGCGACTTACGTTCTGAGCTGCTGATGGAGGGTGGGAAGGGATGGAGTCAATGTACAGTGAGAGCGGGGCCCAAAAAGTGCACCTGATCCAGAACCAAACGCAGACAAACCCAAAAACTGTTGGGGCCAGATTTATTAAGTTGTGGATTTGGAATAGTGGAGATGATCCCCTAGCAACCAATCAGATTCTAGCGTTAACATTCCTATTGCATACTAGAGAATGTCAGCTAGAATTTGATTGGTTGCTATGGGCAACAGCTCCACTTTTCCAAACCCGCAGCTTAGTATATATTGCCCCATTTGTCAAAACATTTGCACCAGCCCCAGGTCCTGTCTAGGTCCGGAACCTATTTTAGACCCTTGCGTTAGGAGGGCGACACTGAAAACATTACAACGGGTCAAGAAATCACAGCTGAAGTCTTGTCCTTGTGTTACATCATTTATCCACACAGTGATAAGAAAATATTTCATCTATTTGTTTTTAAAAATACTGTTTTTTTTTTGCTTTAGTGTGTTCACTTGTATACTGAAGTGTTCACAATAGTCGTGACCATTGCACTGTACTGCCCTGGGTTTGGCCATGTAACTGCAATGCGTTTAGCTGCTGTGTGTCTGAACGCTACTCTCCGTAATTGCTTGCAATCCAGCAGCATTGTTGTGCGCACTTTTGGATCGCACACAGCCCACCCACTTTTACAAACGCATCAGCGGCATTCACACGGCATGTCGATAGGTGCCCCAATATCTTTGCTAAATTCATGAGTCAAATGTTCCGCTCTGCAAGTCACATCCATCTTGCAAACAACGGCATCTCTTAACTGCCTGTTATTCCCCACTTCTTCTATAATAAAGGGGCATCGGTCAGCTCCCCCACTTTCCCTCTGCTATGTTGCCCTAACGAGACTCTATTTATTCTTTCATCCATCTATGCTTTTTTTCATTGTTTTCTTTATAACTCTATCTCTTAATTTTTTATTTATGCTTTAAAATGCTATTTTATGCTTTACTTTGATGTTTTAGTTTTTTATTTCTTTTGTTAGTTTTTTTTTTGTAACTTTTTAGTTCTATCTTCCTACATCTTCCAAATTTTCCATTCTCTTCTGTCTCGTCCTCTCTCCTCGCTCCCCCCTCCTGTTTCTCCTCTCCCCCCTGGCTGGTTAGAGGCTGCCCTCAGTGTGAGACTGTGCAGTGATACAGTAATTCCCATGCACAGGTGGAGGGTCCCTGATGCTGTGTTACCCTCAGGCAGGTCCCCCCGTGCCTAGCCTGACAGACCACTGGAAGTAATGTCTTGTGGCAGGTAGAGGAATCCAACAGACCAAGAAGATATGTTAAGAAGTGTTTTCAGAGACCGCAGCTCAAACACCTGTCTCTTCCTGCTCCGTCGTTCATGTTTGCCCCGTAACTCTCTATGAGGGCAATTTATGAAAGTGAAGTAAGGAAGAACCGGAGTCTAATTTCATGTCATGATGATGGTATATTCAGTGATCGTTTTTTACTCTAGTTTATTTCTGTAGGTTTTACATACACTCGTTGCATTCCTGATAGCTTTATTTTATATATATACTGTTCCATTATTTTTCCCCATTCATTTGAGCCATTTTTTCCCCCTGATATTATTCAAATTTGCATTGCTACAAAACTACATTCCATTTTCTGTCATTTACCACATTACCTCAATTTTATTTTCTCCAACAGAATCGTTCATTCTTTCCCGTCTTGCATTGATTAAAGTCAGTCGTACACTAGGTGATGTCCCTGTCGTCCAACAGAACGCTACCATAGCTGGCTTAATAGGTTGCTGTGCGATCCTAATTAGCATAAGTGGGAGGGCAGAACACTCCTTTGCACTTAAGTGCTTTCCACTACCAGGATGCTACGTTAACATTTATGCACTGGCCACAGGGAAAATGGAGCCGGTGTATAAATGAGGATGGTACGTAAGGGCTTAGCCAATTCATTTTAAATACCTTCCCCATTATGTGAACATGCTTTAACATATTGTCCTGGCCTGTCTGGCCGTTAGAACGACCTCTAGCATAGAAACCTAGATCTTGAGGATCCGGGTTTGTGCTGGAAGTCCGTAGTATTTGATGCCCACATGATGAATGCGGCCATTTTCTGCATGCAGCGTGTGTAAAACAACCAATACTATTAAATCAGGATCCGATCCATTGTATGGTTCTGGTATATAGAATGAAAGGGCCTGATCCAGACCTACGCAAATAATACACCCTTGTGCGTGGCATATTTATGACAGCGTACCTACGAAGCACTCCCTTATGCACTTCCCTCGGTCGTCCGTATTTATGGCGTCTTACGCCGACCAAACCCTGCCCTAACTTTTCTGAGCGTAACCGCGGGCGTCCGTAGCAGGCATGCGTAGTTATGACGCTTAGCACGCCCATACTGTATGATTTACATGCCTCACCCCGCCTCTGAAGCGTAATTATGGCTGTCAAGCCCCATCGTTCGTAGTTACGCTGTGGACCTTAGTTTTGTAAATACGTTCAGAGCTTCTGGTCATAACATCTGCCGCGCGCAAGCATAGAACATGGAAAACAGCGTTTTTACGACTACGCCAAGCGTAAAAACGCAAGCAGGCGTAAGTCTGGATCAGGCCCAAAGAGTGTAAAGTCATCAGTTAATCTAATAGAAATGGGGAAAACTTAAGGCAGGGCTGAGCTGAGTGTGAGTGAGGGCAGTGGGAGCCATCGTAAGTGGCTGTCAGCTCCTTCATTCAACACTCTCCATACGAGTCACGTCTGCTTCACAAGATGTCCTCTGCCATCCCCGTACATTCTTAGGGACACTGTAGCGGAGGAGGAGGAGGATTAAGACTGAGGACCAGGTGCTCAGACATGGACACCGGAGGATTGTGTTAAATGTCTACCAAAATTGTGTCCAAGAGCTCCATGTCAACTAAATAGAGGTGGATCTGGTGCCCTTGTTAACATAACTGGTGCTTACTTAATGCACCAGTCGACAAGGATATAGTCAAGCTTATGGTGTTGACTGCTTCATTGTTGAGCTGCTGAATGTCAGAGAGTAAACTGTAACCACACTGTATAGTGGCCATAGTCACTGCCCAATAATCAAGGCCATCTCTGAGTCCATCTTAACAAGATTGGCTGAGTGGTGTTCAGATTGCTTAAGATTCTGAACATTCTGAATGTTGGCCAGTGCATTGTTTGACTGTATTGTCTGCATTTATCAGGGATTATAGTGTTGTCCAACTTAATTTGCTCAAAAGAGATCATCAAGGTAATGAATTGACCCGTTAGTAAACAATACATAATGTACCTACTGATAAAAAGCTCTTAATAGATGTCATTTTTCCCTGCAGGTTTATCCCTTGAAAGACACAACCTGTGTATAATTATTTCATAAGACAATTGGTTGTAGTAAATCAGAAGCAATGTCGAAAGAGGAAGAGGCTGGATGTAAGCTAAACCCGGTAAATTACAAACATAAAGAACGCAAGCCGAAGAAACCACATTATATCCCCCGGCCATGGGGAAAGCCATATAACTACAAATGCTTCCAATGCCCCTTTACTTGTATGGAGAAGTCACATCTGTACAACCACATGAAATACAGTCTGTGCAAGAACTCCCTGTCGCTACTCATAGAGTCAGACTGGCCCTATAAAAAGAGCAATTTCCTCATCCCTGAGATGAACCTACTTCATGAATCCAATACGGAAGACAAGCAAGATGCGTGCGATTCCACAGGCTCTAGCTCTACAAAACCGATTGGTGAGAAAGCTTCTTCTGAAGTTCAGAGATTCTTGGAGGAAGAGGATGAAAGACCAGAAGAAGAGGAAGAAGAGGAAGCCTTAGGTCAAGCCCGGAAGGAGAAAAGTAAGAATTTTCCATCTCTACAGACCAATATAAGCAAAAACGAAGTCACCACAAATGTCACTGGGTTAAAGAGCAAAAGGGAAACACTGAAACAAGGTGAGCCCGAGTTCATCATCACTGACGTGTTCTCATTAGAAGGACAGATTGAAAAGGAGAGAGAGGAACAGAAATTTACCAAGGCGCCTCGGAAAACTTCCAACAATTTGGGAGGCTCTCGGATTGATCAGTGGAAGCTTTTGACTGGCACACTTAAGAAAAGTGGCACGGAAACATCAGTAGGGTGTGGTGGTGGGTCTAATATAATTCCATGTTACCCACCTCCGACATACACGGATTATCAAGAGCATCAAGGTCTTTCACTTTTGGGTCTCAATTACCCACTAAACACCAATCTCTTCTCATATTTGAGCCCCACCATGACAACCGGTACAGCACAACTCCCTTTCTTAGCATCTGCAGCTCAACTAATGCACCCTTCACACTCCTCTCACTTTCAAACTGTACAGAACCCAGAGCGGTCATCATATCTTCCTCGGTTCTATTATCCCCTTTTGTTTGAGAATGCGTTTACTGCATCAGACACAAAAATAGCAACGGCAAAGCATATGAACCAAGGCCAAACGGCAGCCCCATTTGTTACTACTGCGAAGGCAAAGACTCCTGGGGAACCTTTGAAAACCTGCTTGCTCAAATCCCCAGAGGCAACCAGCACCATTTCTTGGGGGCCTGGAGACAAGTCACACAACCCAACCCTAGATCCCAATAAATCAGAAGAGGAAGTGAAATGGATACCACAGACAGTGAAGGACATCATTCAACAGCAAAAAGACATTCTAGGGGTATACAGAGCCCAAACCTCCAGAACGAATGAAGTCTCTTCACATAAAAGAAGTACTGACATGACTCCCTGGGATAAAGCAAGTCCCACAAGATGTGGGAAGAGGAAGCCATGGCTGAACAGAGATGTACAAGATGTGACGGAACAGTCGGCATCTTTGGTGGAAGGAGAAAGAGCTTTCCATAACAGGTATTATTTACATTTCTTTATTGCCTTTGGATACCAATATATATTAGTGTTATACAATGAGGAGACCCTGATATAATGAGATAAAACTAATGGCCCAAAAATAAGGACAATTAGGTAAAACTTAAATAGTGGTGCAACAAGGGACTGGGAGCCAATATTTAGCCTAGGGGTAAGACTTCATCTGGCAGGCTATATCTAAAAAATATGTAAAAAAAAAAATATGCAGCCCAATACTGAACTGGCCCCTGGCCTGTGCATGGGTCTATGGACCTAGATATTTGTTCATTATAAAACTATGGATGATCTTCAGGCTATGAGGAACACCATGCTGATACAGTATAAATATTGTTGCTTTAGACCGAATTTCTTCAATCTTGCAAGTGACCATACACAGAAATTTGCCAATTAATATTTGGTAGAAAATGTACTAAAAACCTGAACACAGATTGCACATGTGTAGTCATTGGTCAACTACATAGCTTACCCCATACTTGATGACCCGATTCATACAGTTCAAACCACTACACCTGAATTTGTTTAGGATATAGAATTGCACAAATAATAGTTAAACTACATTTTTGTATATAATCTTGACTTGGACCTCAATTAACATTACATGTTAATAAAAAATGATTTAAGTGAAAAATCTGAAAATGAAGCGTTTATTTATTTAGATATGTCGAGGTTTCACACATAGTAAGTTCCGCACATGTCAGGGTAGTGACACATACAGGAATTCCAAAACCCAGGACCCTGCCTTAAAATCTACGCACCGGTTCCACAGGTTAATGGTGTGGTGCGTACATAAGGATTGTACGCAAAGGCTTAACCAAGTGTATGATTCAGATACATCCCTTCTCCCCACCATACACTGCGTTGGAAAATCTTCAAGCACAGAAGCCTGGATCCTGAAGATCCAAATCAGTGCTGGAAGTCTTATGTTTGGGCATACACTGTATGGAAATGCGGATGTTTCCTGCATGCAGAGTGCAATAATCGCCAACGTTTCATAAATCTGGATCCTGTCCACTATCATTATATTCACAAGCAGAATATATAAGAACATGTCAACAATAAGATTCCTGGAGAGACAAAGTAATCTTCAGACTTTTTATTTTCTCTTTCTTCCTAAGCACTTCTCCCCTGACACCACCCGATCGGTGGCAAGAGAAAAGCCCACTCCGGGATGTGCCGGCCTGCAAGAGGAGACGAGGATCTGTGATCATTACGGAACACTCAGAACCGGTGGTTTTCAATGCGTCTCTGCTTATCAGGGACCTCTCCAAGACCCTGGAAGAATACGGGAAGGTCGAGCAGAGGCTGGCAAACCTGACCTCTGACGACAGTGGCCGACAGAGAACTCTGGCAGAGCAGCTGGGCAAGATCCGAACGGAGCTCTTACATATTCACCAGGCTCTAGAGAAAGCCACGTGCCCGCACGATGGACCATTAGATCTCTCTATTAAGAGGATGGAAGATACAGGTAAAGAAGATCCAGAAACGATTCCACTGAGAGAAGAGACCCCAACGTCTCCACCCCCTGAAGGCCCAGTTAGACAGGTCGTTAAAGTGGAACTTTTGCCACCAGAATTGGTGTCCTGTTATGCCCGTCCCACCAAATGCGAAGCGGACTCTAGTGTCCTACTCTGCCCAGATGGACGTGTTGGTAGTGCTGGAGCATTGCAGCCACAGCTTACTGTACAGGAGGAAGGGGGAGGTATTGGGGTAGGATTTGGGAGAGGGCATCTGCAATTGGAGAATGTGTGACACCTAATCTTCTCCCTAGTCATATTCTTTTCACCAATACCCCATCCTTCTGAGTAAAACTGTACTCTCTCTATAACTAAGGCAGCCACAAGCTCATTTTGCACTGATACCATTGTGATGCTGCTTGGCCTGGCTTCCACTCTTATATTACAGTCTACAAAGACTCTATGAACTAGAGGAGACCAACAGCACAGTGCCCTTGGTTCAGGACTCAACCACCTCACTGTGACAGATTTGCAGTCAGCGCTGCAATGCACTGTGTTCAGCAATATGGGACCACAGAACAGGTGATAGACACAACACCAGGGGGCAGCCTCGAGAGAAGACATGTTCTTTCTGTGCAAGGCAACGTAGCAGACGCCTGCACAATTAAATATACTGGAGCAGGTTAACTCATTAAAGGACTGAAAGACTGTGTTGCCATAATTGTCTATTTATTGTAATATAAACATGGAGATAGAATGTGTGAAATATGTTGTAACTTATATGTTAAGCTCTTATGCCACAATGTACTGTAAGAGATATCTACTATAACAGAGTCACTACTAAAGAAGTAGATTGTTATATATAACACTTGTTACTAATTGGACCTATTAAAAGCAGTCACATTTCACAGCATTGGAAGAGTCCTCCATTATTACAGGTGTGTAACAGGATTAGCATAGCAGGAGAACCTGTAAGTAATAGCACACATAAGAAACTAATATAGATAATTAAATATTAGACATTAAAAATGGGCCAGATCCAGACTTAAGTAAGTGCTTGAAATGAGTCACTCCTGGGCTAAACCATGTTGATTGCAGGGGGCGTCAAGGTAATTGTATTCTTTGCATGCAGGGATATATCTTTGAATTGCTTACTGCACACAGATACTGACCAGCGTTACTATCACACTGTTATTTAGACTTGGGATAGGAAACATCACCTCTCATCTCTAATACTGTTTACAACAGATAAAATATGACCCCTGCAATCCACATGGTTTAGCCCAAGAGGAACTAATTTCAAGCACTTACTTAAATCTGGATCCATCCCTATGGGGCTGATTTACTAAGCTGCGTTTTTGTAAAATTGGAGATATTGCCTATAGCAACCAATCAGATTCTAGCTCTCACTTTCCTATTACATACTAGAGAATGTCATCTAGAATCTGATTGGTTGCCATGGGCAACATCTCCACTTTTCCAAACCCTTAGTAAATCTGGCCCAGTGGTCAGCAATGTGTTTGTGTCTGTTCCACTCTGTGAATCCCACATGCTGCACCTTAGACAATCATCTGCAGGGGGAAATCAAATTGAAACTGTGCTTATAGAATTAGAGTTGAGAGCAGAAGTTTCTCAGCTCAATTCTAAACTACAGATTTAAGCTGCATGCTAAAAATTTAAATGGCACCTCTCACATCGGGCTCCATTTAGAGTGTACATCAAGGAATCCATGCTCCCAGTGACACATTCATGGGTATATTTACTATTATTAACCAAAAAGGTTCAGTGGTGGTTTGCAGGACTTTCACCGGAAACGTTTGACTTCTTCTTGTGAATGAAGTCCCGGCGCATGCGCAGTAGCTATGCTTTGGTACTCTGAAAAATTTCAAGTCCCAAAAGTAAATACACTGCGTATTTGCCGGGACTTCATTCACCGGGACTTAACTTCAGGGAGAGAGAAACGCGGTGCGCAGGACTGGTGAGTGTTTAACTCTTTATTTTTTTCTTGTTTTTTTTCTGGTCTGTTTTGCCCACCAAAATACCCATTGATGTTCCTTGATCATATAAACAAGGAACGCCATTGGTGTTTCCAGTGGGAAAAACATATTTAAATGTAAACAATTATTATTATTATTTTAAATAATTAATAACTTTATTTTTATTATTTTACGTGCACACATATGCTGGCTGTGTATTCCAGTGGTCTCCTTATACATACCCCCTCTTTCCTCTCCCTAATAACAGCTATAAGGGAGAGGAACACTAGGGCTTCAAATATCACAAAATTATGGATATTTCTGTAAGTGACACGCGACCCGAGGTAAGCTAGATTTTTTTCCGAATTTTGACACACCGAGCTCAAAAGGTTAGCCATCACTGACATAGAGTGTTCATCAAGGAATCCAAGCTCGCAGCGACACATTCATGGGTATATTTACTATTACTTACCAAAAAGGTCCCGTGGTGGTCTGCAGGACTTTCACCGGAAACGTTTGGCTTCTTCTCGTGAAAGTCCCGGCGCATGCGCAGTAGCTATGCTTTGGTACTTAGAAAAATTTCAAGTCCCAAAAGTAAATACACTGCGTATTTGCCGGGACTTTATTCACCAGGACTTAACTTCAGGGAGAGAGAAACGCGGCGCACAGGACAGGTGAGTGTTTAACTCTATTTTTTTCTTGTTTTTTTTCTGGTCTGTTTTGCCCACCAAAATACCCATTGATGTTCCTTGATCATATAAACAAGGAACGCCATTGGTGTTTCCAGTGAGAAAAACATATTTAAATGTAAACAATTATGATTATTATTTTAAATAATGAATAACTTTATTTTTATTATTTTACGTGCACACATATGCTGGCTGTGTATTCCAGTGGTCTCCTTATACATACCCCCTCTTTCCTCTCCCTAATAACAGCTATAAGGGAGAGGAAAAGTGGAGTTTATGGGGAGATCACTGGAATACTTACTGTAACCCCATTATTTAACGTATCGGCGCAAATTGTTAAAATCTACACCATGGAAATTCATGATTTCCATGGTGATCATAGCTTTGTAAATATGAAAAAGTTCGTTTTTAAAAGCCTGTTTTAACCTGATAGTGATCTTTTTCTCATGAAATCGAACTGATTACTGTTACACCTGCTGTTACTCTGTTACTCTCAAAGGGCCGGATACAGAGGTACATATGACAGAGGACTTACGATGAAGGGGCCAACCCTTCAGATGCGAATGCTGTATCTCCGCCATACAGGGAGATAGATGGTAATGCGGGGGGCATGTACCCCCCCTCTACAATGCGTAATTGCAGACCTCCGCATGCACTTTACATGCAGGGGGTTTCGGATTTAGCCAAAACTCTGGATGAGCCCTATAAATAGTAATGGTATATCATATGCAGGAGAAGACAGCGCTGCTGGTTAGTGCCATATGGAGAGATGGCATTACCCATGTGTCACAGCGCACCCACTGAACTACAGAAAGCAATAGGGATAGGTCCACCAGTGTTTCCTGCATTACAGAGATTACTGGGTCTAATATCATACAAAGCATCTTTGATAAGTGGATGGTTATGAGTTTGCAAACAGGGGCCAACGGTGACAGACCTGGGCCTAGTGACAAAAAGGCCAGAAAATTAAATAAAAAAATAATAATAATAATAAAAAAAATATATATATATATATACACACAAAATATAAAAACCACTTCAATTTAAAATTAGCGTTGACATTTTCATTCGAACCTATACACCTCCTCAGTGTTGCCTAGCATGCAGTGCTTTGTATTTCTTGGTGTTAGATTTGAATGGAGTGATCTTACTCTCTTGTTGGGCATGTGTCTTATACAGATCCCCTATGTATAAAATCCTTTAGGTCAAGGCTTCTGAACCCGTGGTATGTGTACTTCTGTTAGTAGGTAGGTACCTGATCCAGGCAGAGGTGTGTAGCGCCTATATTTCACGCAGGCGGTATAAGAAGGTCAGTGCTACCCTCCGCAGACGCACGCAGAGGGGGCGGAGCTTCCTACTTGCACAGAAGGAAGAGGAGCCACAGAGGTGCAGGATGTGGAGGAGGCGGAGTCATGGTGCAGCTGCTGGGGCAGGTAAGGCAAGAAAGTCCAGAATATGTCATGTGCAGAGACAGATGCAAGAAGGGGGGTAATGTGTGGAGAGGGATATAATAGGGAGAGGGGGGATGGTGTAATGTATGGAGAGGGATATAATAGGGACAGGGATATAACGAGGGTGTATTGTGTGGAGAGGGATATAACGAGGGTGTAATGTGTGGAGAGGAATATAACACAGGAGGGATGGTGTGATGTGTACAGAGGGATATAACAGAGGGAGGGGATGATGGTGTAATGTATGGAGAGGGATATAACAGAGAGGGGGTGTAATGTGTAGAGAGAGATATAACAGAGGGGAAATAGTGTGATGTATACAGAAGGATATAACAGGGGGAGGGGGTGATGGTGTAATGTGTGGAGAAGGATACAACAGGGGAGGGGGGGTGTATGGTGTAATGTGTGGAAAGGGATATAACAGGGGGGAGGTGTAATGTGTGGAGAGGAACATAACAGGGAAGGTGTAATGTGTGGAGAGGGATATAACAGAGGGGGAATAGTGTGATGTATACAGAGGGATATAACAGGGGGAGGGGGTGATGATGTAATGTGTGGAGAAG
>WWET01000669.1:549935-572309 GCA_011038615.1 Limnodynastes dumerilii | reverse complement strand
ATGCGCAGATCGGCTTTTCAGCCGATCTTACGCTTACGCCCGCCATCCTAGTGACGGCGGGCGTAGGTCTGGATCAGGCCCATGGACTTTAATATGGTACGACAGGTTTCAGCAACTTACAAAAGGTCGAGGGCTACCTTAACTTTTCCTGTGCGCATATTCTTTTACACAAGGCACTCCTGCTTGTGAATCAGTCTTAACTCTGTGTAAAGCCCATACTGTACATTAGTAGCCTGTGGGCAGCTCATTTGCATTAAGAGTCTTGTCCCTCTAGCCACGCACGTGGGACTTGTGTGTGTGAATTAGTCGGCTATGTTTTCCGTGCGTGTATTTGGGTTCTCCCCATGCGCAGTTTATAAAATTGGAAAAACATGTACGTAGATTCCTCACTTACTTAAGTGTGAATACGGTCCATAGAGATCCCTATTATTGTCTAAACTAAAAAATAAAATAAAAATCGTTTAACATATTTTTAATTTCCAACTAAACTTTCAGAGTGCCTGCATATTCCTTTCACTCCTAGGATAGATTCTCAATATTCTTGAGAGTTCAGTGGTTTTGTAAACATGTATTTCATTCACTGGCCACTAAAGGTCATCTGAAAGTGTTCTGCATTCCAGCCTTCTTGTTCCTCGATCCCACCTCCGAGCAGTGCAGAAGACAGTGAATGATCAGATAAAATGACAGTCTGCTCTGTTTTATCTTTCCCATTTACTACCATGGGCCACCTCTCCTCCAGTTTCCTTGGCAACCTTAGTTGATGCTCTCATTCTAAGATTCCCTTCCAGAATCTCACGTATGTAATAAACAGTCTTCCTTTGTGTATGATCTGTGTGGTTACAGACCTAACAATCAGTATAGGAGGGACCTTAACTTGGCTGGAGATGCAGTCGCCGCCTCAAAAATGCTCCGAAATAGAGACGGCTGAAAACTAATTTTTGTCTGTCTCTATTTCAAAAATAGCACTAATTAAAACATTTTATTAATAAATGGGTAAGTATGTCATTCGGAAACTGCCGCCACAGGCCCACCGCACTGCCGAAGAGCTACCGCATCGAACCGGACTGGACAGATGAGTATTATAGGGGAAACTATAGGGAGTAGTGCTCTATGGGAAGTCTTAAGGTTAGGCTGTGGGGTGAGGACACTTAGGGTTAGGCTACCAGGAAGGTGGTCCCAGGGTCAGTCTGCGGGTAGGGGAGTCTTAGTGTCAGGCTGGAGGAAGGGAGTCTTAGGTTTAGGCTGCAGGGAAGGGAGACTTAGGGTCAGGCTGCGGGGAGGGGAGTCTTAGTGTCAGACTGCGGAGAAGGATGGGTTAGGCTAATGGAAGTGGAGGGTTAGGGTAAGTATTAGGATAAGGGTTGGGGTTACATTAATGCTCACCATTTGCCGCTGCAGCTTCTTTCTTCAGTGGATCTATTGCTTTTCCTTGGTGAGGTTTCCTCACCAGTCACACACTTGGCTGTATATGTAGGACATGTGTGTGATTTACATGCATTGTACAAAAGTAGTGACCCCTAATTAATTGTATAATTTTCTTCATTATAATTTTAAAGTTTTGTGGAATATAATGTTTATAATAACATTAATTTGTTATTTAATGTTTCAGTCTTTTATCAGAAAAAATCTAACTCTTCTTACTGGGTATTGAGTTGGGATAGACCAAGACATTCTCATAGTATAAAAGGTTGGTGATAATGGTATATAGCGCATATTAAGCATTATTGTGTGGCATAATCTAAACATTATGGTACAGATTGCGGATCCTTGCACATTCATTGCCAGGGCCGCCGTCAGATATTTTGGAGCCCGGGGCACATCCTCATGGCTCCACCCCTACACAATGTCATCCGTGATGTCACATAGGAGGCGGGGTACCAACGGAACTACATTACCAGCGGGCCGATGTGCAGGGAAGGTGGTAGCATACTACCAATACCCGCTGCTGTAGAGTCATGGTAAGTACCTGGTGGCCCCATCAGCTTCGGGGCCCAGGACAGTAGTCCTGGCTGTCCCCCCCTGAGGATGGCTTGTTCATTGCTCAGTGATCCAATTGTATAAAAATAAAACCTAAGGATCCGGACCCTTATCATATCCCTTACATACATTTCTGGTGATCTCATGCCCACTAATATTATATCTATAAGAGGTGGAGTCTCAGCTATCCTTGATGTTCACCAGAGCCCTAGACTTGGATTTGTTGGGATTCTTAATGACAGAGACATGGAGCAGGGCACCAGGAGAGAGGGTGACCCAGTGGGAGTTCCCGCACCGATGGCTGTCCTTGCGAAGTAGAGCGTTCCTCTATTTCGAATGACAACCTTTCTACAATTTTTTTATGAATAGGTGAGTATGCGATCGGCGCACTCACCCATTCCTTTTTGGAAACACCGCCCGCTGGATGACTGGAGAGGTAAGTAACCTCTCCGGGGACATTTAGGCTAGGGTTAGGCTCTGGGGAAGGGAGGATTAGGGTTAGGGTAATAGAAGGGGAGGGTTAGGGTTAGAATCATGCTGCAGGGAAGGGGGGTTAGGGTCAGGCTGCAGGGAAGGAGGGGTTAGGGTTAGGCTGCGGGAAAGGGAGTCTTAGAGTTAGGTTGCGGGGAAGGGAAGATTATGGTTGGGATAATTGAAGGGCAGAGTCAGGGTAAGGGTAAGGATTAGGGAGAGGGTTGGGGATATAGGGCCGTATGCATATGCGCCCGGAGTTTTCCGATATTTGTTGCTGCGCATGCGCAGTTATTTTGTAACACCATCTACGTTTCTTTTTGCAATGTAGATTGCGTATACGCGGTCTTTCGTAAAAAGTGTGACTTTTGCTGCCATAAGGCAACTTTAAGCCACACTTGTGGATCAGCAGTGCATCTCATTGCTGATCCGCACATAAGTGGGAAAAACCTCCTACACGGTAAAATTTAAATTCACCTGACAATAGGGGAAGCACAGCCCCTTTCCACTTAAAATCCAAGATCTTAAGGATCTAAATCCCTGCTGGAAGCTCTTTGCGTGCGCACATGGAGTTTAGATACCATTTTCTGCATGCAGCGTGAAGAAAACAACCACAACTATTAAAATATCAAATGATTAAAACTTTGTTTATTTACCTTTTAGTAGGTGCTGGCTTTCTGCAGAGATCAGACAAAGGAGCTGACATCATCCGCCCAATTCGCAGGATGAGTCATACACTCTCTCTGTAAGACGTTGAATGGGTCACGTCAACTCCATTGTCTGATTTCTGCAAGAAGCCATTAGCTGCTAATTGGTAAGTAAACAAAAGTTTAATGATGTCTGAAGCCCTATTCATCTTTCCCCAGCAGCTGGATCCACTATGCACAAGTTTCCTTTGTTTTGAGAATAGTTTAGCTAAGCAAAACTTTAGTTTTTATATTCAGATGTTAAGGGAAACTTTCCCATAAGAACAGTTTACTAAATGCACCTTTTGTTTAAGAAAGAGCTGGTATTAGATGCAGCTTTTAACAAAATTAAAACTGACAATGTCACAGTGATCTGAGCTCTGTCATTACTATAATGTCAGGAGCGCTTTATCTCTTCCCTGTGTTCAGTGAGTGATAAGTGCTTGTGTCTGATATACAATCTACAGGAACATTTATCGATTTTATTTTTTTCACTCTGATGTTTCATAGATTTAATAGCCCCGTGTTTTCATTAGCTCCTGTGCTGGCTTCATTGTATCTTTAATGAACTCTCAAAAAACTTTACCAACTGCCCGGAACGGTGCCACTTCCAACTACCCACACATTAACCATTCCAGCAAATAAGTTACAGCAGCGGCTTGACATCAGCCTTGCCCTTAATCATTGATTATACTGCTGATGCTCTAACACTTTCTGAAACTGTGGGTTTAAGGTGGCCCCAAGGAGGTTATACCTATATCTTCATGGGGTCACCAAGTCACCTGTCAGACAGCAAACAGTGATCTCTGAACACCGACAGCTATGAGCTGTATAGAAGTGGAGTTTCTTATCCAAACTGTTTGACTGGCAGCTGAAAAATATTAGGCTGAGGATTCTCCCCAGCTGCTAATGTGCTGGATGAAATATTGTGCCCTTGAGATTGTGTTCTGTTGTTTTAAAATCAAGATGGTTTTCCTTGCTGTTCCATGGAATGTTAGCCTGGGGCGCTGTCAAGATATGTGGGGCCTGGGACACATCCACAGGCAGGGCCGCCTTCAGAATTGGTGAGGTCTGGGACACACCCGTGGGCCCTGCCCCCTATGTGATGTCATTGGTGATGTCACGTAGACGGGGCCCCGTGGACCTACGCTACCAATTCTTCCTCGTGCCTGTAATGATGTTGGGCCCCCATCAGCTGCGGGCACCAGGACAGTAGTCCCAGCTGTCCCCCCCTGATGGCGGCCCTGTGCACTGGCCCCACCCCTATGTGACATCATCAGTAACTGTTTGACTGGCAGCTAAAAAATATTAGGCTGAGGATTCTCCCCAGCTGCTATGACTGCAAATTAAACGCAGGCAGAACAGCTGTGGAGCATCCTTTCCCTGAGAGGAGCAGAGGACCTGATCCAGACCTCCAGATGTCTAAAAGTCCGCACATGAGAGGGAACTGAACTCCCATGTCACTCCCCTCTCACACGTAGTTTTCTGAACACTTACGTGTCAATAAATCTACTGTAAATTCTCCGCATGGATCTGCTTCAGTACATGTAAATTAATGGACGGACGGAACTCCTAGTGCACGGAACTGAGTTCCATATACAAGGTAATCCTTTGCGTAAAATCTACATAGGCCATGCACACTTTGGGGTAAATCCAGACCTACGGGCTTGTTACGTTAGATTGCGTAGCGTATTTATGCGATCGTATTTTCTATGCACTCCCCTACCCACTCCCCTCGCTTGTACGTACTTTGGCCATTTTGCGCTTCCCAAACCCTACCTTAACTTAACAAAGCGTAAGTACTGATGTACGTAATGGATTTACGTACGTTACGGCCTAACCCGGCCCATACTGTCCAATTTAAATGCCTCCCTCCGCCTACAAAGCATAACTACAGGTGTCGTATGGATGCCCCCGCACCTTAAATACCCATCGGCGATTTTACGTCAGCGGCTAGCATAACATCGCTAGCGTACGTAGGTTAGGTTCTGGCCCTTTGTTCCAGACAGATGGAGAGCTGGATACAGCCATGAGGCTGTATTCTAACAGCCTGGCTGCTCATTGGACATTAACAAACCCTATTGGAACCATAATGGACCATATTGCTGATGAGACAGCAAATTCTTTGAACTAAAAACACAGGGATAGCTTCATTTAAACACAGGGATAGCTTCATTTAAACACAGGGGTAGCTTCATTTAAAAACAGGGGTGGCTTCATTTAAACACAGGGGTAGCTTCATTTAAACACAGGGGTGGCTTCATTTAAACACAGAAGCCTGGGTCCAGCAAGGATCGGGCGTCGGAAGGAAAAGCAGTCAGGTGTGTTAAATCAGCATTTCAAATAAGAAAATAAAGCAGAAAAAAAGCCGCAGGTAATATTTCAGAGCACTGGCTGTTGCCGTTACGACTTGTGACAAGCACTCTATAAAATATATTACTGTAGGGTGCTGGTTTTGGGAAATTAATTGGGCATTTAAATTGGTAATGGTTGGTGCGTCTTGGCTTTGTTCAAAATCAATAGATTATATATTTGCAATGTCTAAAGTAACATAGACAGACAAGTACAAGTAGACTGTAATGCGTTATGTAGACTGGCTAGTTTCTGTATATTTACAATCAATAGTGCAAAGTAAATTGTGCTTCCATGCAAAGATTTCTCGTGCTGTAGTTGTAGTAAACAGAAATGTTATTCTTTGATAAAAGAACTGTAGCAGGATGGGCACCAGAACAATAATGTGCTAGATGAAATATTGTGCCCTTGAGATTGTGTTCTGTTGTTTTAAAATCAAGATGGTTTTCCTTGCTGTTCCATGGAATGTTAGCCTGGGGTGCTGTCAAGATATGTGGGGCCTGGGACACATCCACAGGCAGGGCCGCCTTCAGAATTGGTGAGGTCTGGGACACACCCGTGGGCCCTGCCCCCTATGTGATGTCATTGGTGATGTCACGTAGACGGGGCCCCGTGGACCTACGCTACCAATTCTTCCTCGTGCCTGTAATGATGTTGGGCCCCCATCAGCTGCGGGCACCAGGACAGTAGTCCCAGCTGTCCCCCCCTGATGGCGGCCCTGTGTACTGGCCCCACCCCTATGTGACATCATCAGTGATGTCACAGGGGTCAGGGCCTTGCAGACTTTTGTTAACAGCTGGCCGGTGCCACAGGGAAATTTTTCCCTGTGCATAGGCCTGCTAATGATTGCCCCATCAGAACTGGGCCCGGGCATCCAACCCCCCCGCCCCCCCCCATGGCGGCCTCTGTTTTGCTGCTCTGTCATCTTCTCTTTTCTCCTGTCCTGTCCCTCTGTTGTGCTTTCTCTGATCTGTCCACTCTGTTTCTTCTCTTCCATCCTGTCCCTCCTTCCAGTACTCCTCCGCTTTCTCCTTTTATTCTCTCCCATTTTGTCTTCCTCCACTTCTCCATTCTGTCTTCTTTTTTTTCCCATCTTCTCCCTCTGTCCAGTCTTCTTCCCCTTTCTGTCTTTCTTCTCTCTCATCTTGTCCATCCTTCCAGTCTTCTTCTTCTGATCTCTTCATTTCTTCTCTCCCATCCTACCCACCTCTTTTCTTCCTCCCATCAAGTCTTTCTTCAATTTCTTCTTTTCTTCTCTCCTATGCTGTCTTTCTTTACTTTTCCACTCTGTTTTCTTTCTTTCCTCTCCTATCCTTTCCCTTTGTCCAGTCTTCTTCCCTTCTCCTCTTTTCTTCTCTCTCATCTTGTACCTCCTTTCAGTCTTCCTCAACTCTCGTCTTCTTCCTCCCCCTATTCACCGCCCTGGCTTCTTCTGTCTGTTGGCACTGTTAGTGTTCTTCTGACCAATGTGGGAGCTGCATTATTCCAAGTCGTAATAAGATTTGAATGAGTAGTTAGGGTTAGGGCTGGGGTTGGGGTTATTGTAATTCCAAGTGTTGCCAATACAATATTCTGTCTATATAATATTCTGTGTCAGGTTAACAGATAGCAGAAAGTTAATCAGTTAAACTTGTCATTATTTTGATACCAGGAAAATAACTCTCAGCTTTCTGACCACTGCAGTTTCATACCAAACATTAAATCCTGGTTTGTTGAGGTTTGGTTTAAAGTTGGGGCTTTGGCTAAGGTTGAGTTTAGGGGTGAGGTTATATATAGGGTTGCAGTTAGGGTTAGGTTTGAGGGGGTTGGGGTTAGGGTTACTGTAAAGCTGACTACATTATGTGTCAACCTTACAATATTCCATGGCTTATTTTGTCGTCAGACGCACCGGAACGGCGTTCCGGCACCTTTTCAGTACAGCGGGACAGTCCCTCTTTCGGGGGACTTTCCTGAGGTCCTGTCCGACTAACAACTTGTCCCGAGAGATCAGACTCTAGGGACAAAGTTGTTTTTTTGTTTTTTTGTTAAAAGCCCCTACCACTGTATATGCGGCTGTATATGCTGCTGTATATGCGGCAAGGCTTTTAACAGTGCAGTACAGGTAATACAAGGCTCCTAGGGCCAAACCTGTTACTGGAAATGGCAATTACCGAACCTATGTGGTCACGGCCATTCTAGCAACTGATTTGGTCCTATGAGCCCTGTATTACACCGCACCACGTGACCGCAGGCAGACAGAGAAGAAGCGCCGGAGAGAGAATGCGCCGCGGAGGAAGAGACATCGAAGGTAAGTAACAGAGGCTGGCCATAAGGGGCAGACATTGGAGGCTGGATATAAGGGCAGACATCCGATAGTTTCGACATAAAGACATTCACCCAGATCCATAATTAGTTACGACGGGACTTACGCATGCAACGTACATAAGTTCCCTGTCAGGTAACGTGCACATGCGCACACATATGTTACGCTTGCATATTGGCAGGCGTACGTAAATGTATTATGTACATCCGCCGGGACAGAAAAGGGTCTGACCCTTAATTTACTCTTGTCATATAAATATTTAAATTAGGGGACTGGGTGTAAGTTTCCAGATTTCCTACCGATAGCGGGGAGTGCAGGGGACGTGAACTTCCCGCAACGGGTGCGTACTTACTGACCGCACGTTATGGGAAAGTATAGAATTGATTATTTAAACCGAGACAGTGTAACGATTGACCATATGATCAATAATCTTATATTCCATACCATGCACTGGACTTCACATGTGTCATCAGCCTAAAGAGAAAGAATCAGAGATAAGCAGTTGCCAGGGGTAACACATGTTCATCATATATTCACACCAGCAATTTCCAAACAATTTGCTCAATAGCTGACATCAATCTCTACCAACCAAAATAAAAAATATCAGTCCATCGTTGCAAAGTTTTGGGGAATATTGCAATGTGACTGCAATATATTCTGATGTATCTTGTGTTAATCGTGTTATTAGTATAGTTATGTCTTCTTTATACATTGAATAATAAGATTAAACAATGTATATACTGTATATGTATGTATGCAATGTCTGTTGCCGGCAAGAAAAAGCACTTTTAGAAATAAAGACAGCCAGCAGCTCATTTTCGTCTGGCTTGATGGCTTCTATGGGTCTGATCCAGACCTACGTTCATAAAACGCTCATTTGCATAGCATATTTACGCCAGCGAGCTCCCAATGCACTCCCCTAGGCACTCCCCCTGTTCTTACTTACTTTTGCCGTCATATGCTAAGCAAACCCTACCCCTACTTTTCCACGTGTAGCCGCAGCCATCATAAAGCTCCTTGCGTAGTTATGATGCTTAGCACGCCCATACTGTGCAATTTAAATGCCTCACCCCGCCCTCGGAGCGTAATTACGGATTTCGTATAGGAAGACACACCCCATTGAGCGTAGTAACGAAGCTGGTACACTCAAGGGGCCTGATCCAGAGCAACGACCGCAAGCGAGCGTACGATGAGCGTATGCGAAAATTTGGGAAAAAATTCGCAACGCGCATGCCTAGTATGACAGCTTCCGGTCGCCCGAGCATCATTAGAGAATAGCGGGCGTATTGTGAGCGTATTTTTCGCTCGCGGGGCGTTCGTTCTTTACGATGGTCGGCTGGGCGCCCGTTTTACTACAGGGAGGCGGGGATAGCCATTTAAATTGTACAGTATGGGCGTGCTAAGCCCGTACGCTCAGCGTATTTTCTGCGAATTTTCGTACGGCCGACGGTCGTACCCAGTGTAGGGTATAGGCGTCGTATGCAGGTACTTTACTATGGGAGTGTTAGGGGCGTGTATGGTTTTTCGCCCGGTCGAACGTACGCATTCGCCCGTCGTGCGAATTTTCGTAGCGCTGGATCAGGCCCAAGGCCCATACGCTCAGTTTCTCAGACCGTAACATGAGGGTAACATCAGCCCCGAGCATGCACAGTAAGTAAAAATGGCCGTTTTTACGCTTACGACCGTCATAAAAACGCAAGCGAACGTAGTTTTGGATCAGGCCCCATGGCTTTAAAAAATATATGTATATTTTTATTAAATGGGTAGACTGGCTCTTATCTGCCATCAAATGATATGTTTCTATGTGATTTAAGAGGAAAAAGTTAAGACTATACCAGTAGGAGTTAGCTGTGATCTTAAGAATAGAGAAGATGATAAGGTCATTGGCCAAACCTTGGGGACAAGTACATCGGTATTTTTTGCTGCAATTGAAAATTTAAAAGGGGAGTGCTTATAGAGCTTTTATAGGTAACGTAAGATGCTTAAATTATATTCCATAAAGAAAGAGGGGGGTGTCAGAAACTGCTTTGATGAGAGGCACAATATTAGGACAGAAAAATCAGCCATATTGCCAAATTAAGGACAGACTGCAACTGGGTAAGTTACGTGCAAAGAATGGGGCTATTTCGAAAAGTGAAACTGACGACAGACAGTTACATAAGTTTAGACAGAATTTGAGTATATAAAATGTTATTCTGGCATAAGTTCATTGCCTAAAGTTTGGATTTCACCAACCCGACATATATTCTCCCCAGGGTAACTGCTGTGATATTCACTGTTCCCGGAAATAAAACTTCGAACCGGCAAACCCCACCCCCCAAAACTATTTCAATGCCTCACTTTTTATAATGACATTTTTATACAATTTATTTTTTCTGGTGTGCTCTTATTTTTAAAAGTCATATAACAAAGCAAATTTAGAAATCCATCAGTATTTAAGAACCACTAGTCCATTTAAACATTTTTGGGCCGTATGCAGACTCAATCTATGTATGGAAAAGTTACGTAGATTACGTTATAAATTTACTGCACATGCGCAGTAGTCAAAAACGTTTAACGTATATGTTATACATCCGGGAGTCTGCATATGGCCCTTTATATTTTTAAAATGTATTTTATTCATTTCCTCAATATAAAACAAGCAAGAAGGGAAAAAAATTACTCCCTGTATCTGTTTTTATTATACATGGAATAACTGAACTCAGCATTTTTTCATAGCGTCAGAAAGAAAAAAAGTGAAGATGAAACAAACCTTCTTTAGATCCTATAAATCTCAGTGACTGTCACACATGTACTCCTAGGAGATAACAAGGTCAGGCTTGAGCCTTCATTTCTTTTCCCATCATTCCCACTGTCAGCAGTGCTGTTCCTTGCACAGTAACTCACAGGAACCACATGTGACTCTGACAGATAAAGGGATCTAAGGCCAGTGAAGGCCAGATAATAATATACTCAACAAGTTAATGTGAAGTAAACAGTTATGGTATCAACAAAGAGAACATTTGGAGCCTGAATCAACATCAACAATTTTTTTTTTAAACGGTTGAAAACCATATAAGCATCATAATGAGTAGGTTCCAGACTTGCACTTAATTGCTTTTAATATAACAATGAGAACAGTAACAGCAAAAAAAAAAAACAAGTAAGGACAAAAGGTGCTAACATTGGAAACCACTGCTGCCTCTCAAATATCTAGGGGGTATGAAATTGAATAAAGTAACAGCCATGTTGTAACAAGAATCCATTTTGTTTTAAGTATCCATTTTGTATATTGCTTCAGTTAATATTAGTTTATTCAGCTTTCAAAGGAATTAGTAGCAGTTTCAGACAATCTGCTTTTGAAATTTATTAGTAGCAGTTTACAGAGAATAGTCCTAGTCCTGAGGAATGTGTGGGTAAGACCTTGAGATAAGGAATGTGTGTTGGATGGTCCTGAGAATTATAGTCTAGGATGGGGGTAGAGGTGCAGAGGGTTTGCCTAGAAGATAACGGAATGTTTTATGTGTACCAAAAGACAGTTTGCAATTTAGGGTCTGTGGACCTGATTCAGGCTTAAGAAGCTTTGGCTTCTTAAGCGCATAATCTTACGCAATGACCTACTACGTATGCGTGGTAGGTCATTTACACAATCTACGTACCAGTTAGGCACCAGTAGTTTAGTTAGAAAGAGACGGCCTAATGGTAGAAGTGGAAGAGGGGAGGGATTTAGAATAGCCGGGGATGGTAAGTGAACGCCGATACGCTGTGCTTTAGTAAGCACAGCGCATTGGCGTAGGTCAGGATCAGGCCCAATGTCCGTACGTAGATAATATTAGTTTTCAATTAACTTGTATTATGACAACAGATTGATATATTTTTCTACATAATAAAGGGATATCCAATATACCCTAATATGGGCCTTAGCCTTAAGTTATGTATTTTCACATTCTTTTAGCTGTAATAGTTACATGTGATCAAGAAATACAATCCTGTGAATCATAGAACACTATGTAGATTAGGTTTTCTCCTAAAAAACTAATGATCAAAGTGCTAAAAAAATGTTATCCTGATTGTAAAAAAGTAGAACAAGTCTTTTGATTGAACAAGTCTGTGTCTGTCAGTTTGTTCTCCGGTACCGTATTGAAGATAACTCTATGTGACTGCTGATCCAACTTGGATCCACGGAATCTACTGGAGCAGGTAGACTCCACAGGGGTCTACCAAACCCCCTTATAAAAATAAGGGTAATTAAAAGGCCCCTAAAAAGCAGATGGGAATAAGAGGACCTTTAGCTAAAAAGAGATCTATTAATGTTACGAGAACGGTTCCAGGGCATGGAGTCTGTGTTATCGGGTGGTGTTCCCCAGAGCCCCTGATGGTGGGGTTGGACTTGGCTGCACCCCAACAACAGGTCACAGTCCCCAGAACCAGACTCATAGGAGAGAGGAAGCAGGGAAAAGCCAGACTTACACAGGTGAGTGGCACAGAACAAATGCAGAAAGGGAATCCAGATAGATGCAGAAAGACTGCACAGACAAACACACTGGAGATGAATGGCAGAATCTGAAACAGGGATATGCAGAGAGATTGCATGGACAGACACACTGGAGATGATTGGTAGGATCTGCAACAGGGATATGCAGAGAGATTGTAGAGAGACACACTGGAGATGAATGGTAGAATCTGCAACAGTGATATGCAGAGAGATTGCACATACAGACACACTGGAGATGAAAGTCAGGCAGACAGGCTAGGCTGAGATTGACAGACAGGGTACTCACACTGTAACACATATTACCAGGAGGGAGGACAGAAGGCAGACAGGCGAGGGAAGGCTGGGCTGCAAAAAGGACACAGAGGGAGACTGGAAGGCAAACATGCAAATAGCAATTAGCAGGAATTACTAACAGCAGGCAGACAAACCAAGACACTGAAGCTGGAAGCTAGAAGCTATGACCGTCAGAGACGCTAACAGTTGACAGCTATTTAAAGGGAGAGCCACATCCCCATCGGCTGCTGATTGCACATGTCCAAAGCACAGCTAGGGAATCCCAGCAGCAGGTTAATTAGGCAGGATCCCAAGCAAGGAAGAAAGCTGCATGGAAAACCAGGACCGGAATTCCTTACTGAAGTACAGAGACACAATTACACGCTGCAGCCATATGCAGCGTATAACAATTAAAACATACTTATATAAATATCCAGCATAAAACAGTAAACAGCCCAAGTAAAAAGTCCAAGTAAAAGTGTTCCAAAAAACAGTCCTATAAATGGAGTCCTAATATAACTCCTTGGAAGTAAACATAAAATGAAATTAAATGTCTCTTTAAGTCTTCTTATAGGTAATTCTCAAATATGTGGGTAAAACAAACAGAAGATGTGGAAATAAAACAATTTATTAAATCAAACCACAATAAAAACCACATGAGGCATGTTTACAGAAGAAAACACAACAAGTAAAACTGTAAACAAAGTTCCGTACGGCAGAGATGGAAAGAACTCCACTGGTGTGGGCATCCGGACACTGCAGATGTAATAGGGGCCCAAGGCTGCAGAAGTCTTGCAGTACTGGAAGTACAACTGGGGGAAAGTGCGGTTAGGAGCTCTTAAACGGAGACCGGCTGCACTGGATAACGCGTTTCGGGCATACACTTCCCTTTCTCAAATTCGTTGCAGCCCAGTAATATCAAGGGGTAATTATGATGACGATCCTTCCAGTTTCTAATTGTATCATCATAGCAGAAGTGATCCAGCTGGGAGTTCCAATTTACAATAGTTTTATGGATGAGACTTTCCACACCCATGGCACACATTGGACATCCCTGATGACGGTGCCACATTGGCACTGAAACAGCTGTCGGGAATTGTCTCCTTTGCTGTGGAATATGTGAAGTTTCCTCTACTTTAAAGTGGATGTTCAGGAGTGTTTCAATTGTTTGCTACATCAAGTTTGACTGTTGGCTGCTATTTATGTTATTTCCTGGTGTACAAGACTGTTTCATTTATTAATGTCAAATTTTGACTTCCCTTTCAGCAATAGGAGTTCCATGTTCTCCTCCTCCTGACTTTTTCATTGAGTCTATAAATCAATCAATCAATAAAAAATAAAAAAATAAAGGTGTCTCTTATTCGGGATAAATCAGATTTCTGCCAGCCAGTTGCGAACTGGCTAGGATTTCAATTGCATATGCCTCGAAGAAGCATTGCAATCGATCCATGGAGCACCGAAAGCTCCGTGGTCATAAAAGTAGTGAAAAAATAGTCCCACACTCCTTTCCCTAACCCTAACCCTCCCCTCTCACTACCCTATCCCTCCCTTCCTGGCAGCCTGGCCCTAACCCTCCCATCATTTCAGCCTGACTCTAACCCACCATTTCCTGCAGCCTGACCCTAACCCTCCCTCCCCAGCAGCCTGACCCTAACCCTAACCCCAACCCTAATCCCGCAGAGATAATTTACATACCTGTTCCAGGTCCGGCGTTAGCTGTGGTGGAGGGATATCGCGCAAATAGTTAGTGAAAGGGTAAAGTATGCCGAACGGCATACTCACCCATTCATTAAAAAAAAGTATAAACTGGCAAGTATAGGAAAAAGGGACATCTGAAAAAGGAACTTTCGGATATCCCTTTTTAGAAATTGAGAGTTTCGTTCCGGAGAGTGTAACCGCTCTGTGTTTAATGGGTAGCTCTTATTCCTACCGTACAACATATATACATAAATGAAAATACAAACTGTACACAACTTATCCCCACGCTCCTAAAAGGCTACTAAACTTAAACTGGCTTAGGGGATCAACACCTTATACTTATCCCCTTATCCTCGTTGTCAATACAAGAGGAAAATAGTGTGAATAGGTTTTTGGCATTACAATAATTACCTGACAGTCACACAGGGTCATTTTCTCTCTCTTCTTTTCATGCTTTGACCTGGTACCAAAAAACCCTGGTAATGAGAAAGAGGAAGGAATAAGAATAGAATTAAAAATTTTTCTCAGTTTGAACATTGTCATGAGGTGGAGAACATTAGAAAGTTAAGGAACATCGGTGATATATGCTGAAATTGAGACACTTTTATGTAATTTATGGTGAAAAAGGCGCTTGGACTGTTTCTAGCCCAAATATTTTTTTTGCATTTTATGAACATATATACATGTTAATATGACATTAGTACCTTTCTACTCAAACCCGGATACATATACCAGGCATATTGTATATCCAAAGGGCTCAATGAATAAGGGTTATAGTAGTAGATACCCTATCCTCAGTGCATCTTTAAAGGGGCAGCTTATGAATAGCTATTGGAATTACAATGTAAATGTCTGAACATATATAAAAAACTTCAGATATCACATATAGAAAATAAGTAATCATAAATGAAAATACAATGTAATGACAAAAAGAAGTCAAATAATCTCATACTCAACCAGTATAAATATCATACAGGTGGTCTTCTATCAAACCAGCCAACAATGGGAACAGCGCCATTCAGAATTTGAATTTTTTGCTTGCGGATGCAAATGGGGAATTTAAATCCAACGCGCTATTCTTTGGTATTATGTGGGTTATACCTATGCAGAATCAACCAAATATGTAAATAAATAAAAGAATAAATAAATAAAAAAAAGGGGATGTACACATACATTTTTATGTGTGGTAGGTTTAGATTACAAAAACAAAACAAAATTTTAAATAAGAAAAAAAAACTTTAAAAAAATACCCATAGTGACCAATTAGATGGATTTTTTTTTTTATTTATTCTTAATAAAACATATGTCCGAAGTGCAAAAAACTGTGGAACAACATATTAACTGTATTTAAAGTTTATGAAATTATCTAAGCAAGGGAAGACTTCTGATTTGTAAGACGCAATGAAAAGTGAAGTAACACAAATGGGCAAAGTTTTTTTGCCCTTGAAATCATTAGATAATTGCACCAATGAGAAACAATGGCGGCTGATACATTGTGCTTGTTGGAAATGGCCATTAATGGGACATAACTCAGCACTTGATATTACCACTTAAACTATTAAACTAGATCAATAGACATTAAGCACTCAATAACCAGCTAGGTTATAATTCACAAAATGCAATTTCCCAATCCATAGTGGATGGGAGCCTTATGGGCTTATTATTATAAAATCTCTGTTCTACTTTGTGGTTAGTCTAATTCAAAGATTTTTTTAAATGTTTCTACAGCAACGTTTAACTTTGTGAGTAAATATATATATAAGGGGGTGCTGTCTAAGAGTGGCTGTTTTGGAGACTTGGGGTTAGGACCACCTAACAGAGAAGCCTAGTAAGTGGCAGGTGGCTTATCATGTATCTGCAAATATTTGTAACTAATTCTCTGACTTTTATTTTAAAGATAGAGGATTATGGTTAGTCACTGGGTAATGGCTAGAGTGCCAGGCCTTGTTTTGTTTTTTTGTGCAAACTCCCCTTGCTTTGTGCACTTGCTGTATAATTGATACTAGATAGAAGAAGGAGGAAGCACTAGAAGTAACTCTTTAAAGGAGTCTCGACAGGTAATAGTAAAAACTTTTGGTTTATTTAGACAATGCATAAAATGTAATTCGGATATGAATATAGGTATATGCAGCCCTATGATAAAAAATATATATTTATAATAATAATAATAATAATAATAATAATAAATAATAAATAATAAATATATTTATAGCACTCATGTAAATCAATATAAAGTCCAGAACAATCGCATATATGTAAAGATAGCGGTATCAAGTTGTAGATGAGAATGTCCAACTATACAACGGCAAATTGCTGGTAGAGGGTAGTATAGACTCTAATTGTTAGTTAACATCCATAGGTATAGACTCTATATCAAAATGAAGGCTGCGTCCAATGGCCAAAGTATGGCTGGTGCTGCCAAACGGGAACGGAGCGCGGACAATATCAGAGCTGCTGAAATAATAAATGTCACTGACTCACATTCCTCTCCCACATAGGGTCCAACAGCAGGAGGGAGTAGGAGGATAGTCTCGTTGCTGTGTTGTTCTCCGTGCTGTCCGCAGATGAAAATGCCGGGAGCTCCAGCGTTCGAGTTTGAGCCACGTGGGTGATGTATTGACATCACATCACCACAAGACCCTTTTGTCCAAGGGTCTTAAATTCGCACCCTCAGCCAAGCCTAATTACAAATATGTCCGCTCAATTTGTAGGCAAAGATTTTTCCACCAAAAACAATTACATGCAGAACCGTCTAATAGAGTGACTCTTACATATGATGATCAGGAGGGGCTTCAGGCTCTCACAGACCTTCTGCTTGCCGGCGATATCCGTGAGAGTTCTGAGCCTAATCCAGGCCAACATAATTGTGGAGATGCCGTTGATACATCTGGCCTCTCTGATAGGGAGACCAGCTGTAACATGGAGACAAACTTATTTAAGAGAAGATCTCAATTTTATCCCCTTCAGCACAAGACAGGTTTAATTGAGGGTTTTTACAACCAGACCCTATCTGAATTGAAGGCCTTGTGCGATAAATTTGATAAGAAGCCTATTATTAATAATAAATATATATATATATGTGTGTGTGTGTTTTCTAAACATGAATTTTTGGAATATCGTTAATGGCACAAATGGACAAACAATTTTTAGAGAAAGATATAATTATAGGGGAATTTAAAGCATTTGGGCCAGATGGGATTGTTATGAATGAAAGTTAACACCTAAAAAGGAGAAATTACTGAAAATATCTGGTTACTAACCGATATAGCCATAAAGAGAATGAAAAACAGCAGAGAAGTTGCCCAACGGGGAGAGTGGATCAGTGCACCTGTCATTTCAGGGGCACACTTTCAAGAAAATGACCCAATGCAAAATTAAGGTTTTATAGGACAAATATAAAAAGCTCAGCCGAACGTGTAATTCATTTACCAGTGTATAGAACCGGAAGACTGGAATCAGAAAAATGTCACACAGAGCTAAAAAGGTGTCACATCACAGCTCAAAGCCAAAATGTACTAGTCCATTATCGCAGACACCGGAATGAACGTTCAAGAAAGGTGGCTTTTAAAGTGCATAATAATGTATGTAAAAAAAAAATAATTGTATGTCAGAAATAGCAAAAGTTGTGACAATCGTTGGAGCCACTTGGGTTATGTGAACCATAAATATTAACATGTCAACCATGAATGCAATTTTCTTGAAAACCTTTGGTAACTAATTCTGAAAAGGTCATGATATGTCAATTATGAGAAAAGAGAACATTAAATACTTGTACTAAATTTTACAGATGACAAAAAGAAGCTCATCAACTGTCCATTACAGTATACCCAATACACTTTTTGTATGCTCTAAAGATATTTTTCCACAATAGAACTTCCTGTTCATGTATAAGACACCTAGACACCTTGTGGCTTTCACTTTTAAATTTCCCCTTCCCAAGGAATACAAGCTGTTCCTTAAGAACGTGGGGACTGATACAGACTTAAAATCATTTTACTATGCAAGTGTACCAGTGTTATGCACTACTGAGTATAATGCACTCCCCCTGGCACTTGCCTCTCACGCACGTAACTTAGCTGACTTACGTGTTTAGAACCCTGCCTTATCTTTTCCTTGCATGTCATAATGCATAAGTGCCTGACCCAGTCCACACTAGACAATTTAAATGCCTCCTCCACCCAAAATGCATATATCTGGCTTGCGTAGGGATGTCACGTATGGAGTTACGCACAAGTTACGTATGATCAGAGTTACGATGAGCAAAATCTGCCATGTGCATGCGCAGTGCATTCCCGAGCCAGAATTATGCATTTTTAAAAATTGGCTGTCTTCATAAAGTCTGGATCAGACCCTTGGTTGGCATTATAGCAGTACTATGGGGTTATTGTTACGGAACTGCTCCTAGGACATGGAGTCTAACTGAGGCCTGGATTTCACTGTTGCCTCTAGGGACAGGCTTGACTGCAGGACCTCAGCAGGTCACAACCCCAGAAGGTTGTCACCTGCTGAGAGTCACAACCCCAGCCCCAGCTAAGCACTAATAATCAGACACGAAGTAAAGAGACCAAAAGTGTTTTATTCCTGCACATACAACATACACATGGGTTATGGTTATTGTGAACTGGAAGCAACAAGAAAAATAACAGTGGTGTAAGCATAAACAGGGAACAATAGTGGTGAAGAATGTGACACTGAGGTAACAGGAAGCACACAGTACAAAGTATACAGGCATTAACATGGATCAGGATATCAGAGTACACAGACAGAAGTAAGTTAAAATCCAATAACACAAGAGTACAAAAGTATAGGGTCAGCACATAACAGAGCTGAACCAATTACAAAGTTGGAGTGCAACAATGCCCAGGGCAAGAAGAGCTGGATATAAATGAACCCAAGGTAGAGCACAAAGGACCAACAGCAAATCAAGTAAAGCAGCAAAACAGCAAAAAATTACCAGCAACCTTTTCAGTGAGAGGCAGTCATATAAAAACAGTCTGATCAGGTGCTAGGAATGTGAAGTTCAAGGGCATGCACTACCCTCTTCTTTGTGTAATTTCAGACCCCTGCACATACGCAAAGCATGTCAAGTCTGGATCCAGCCCATTGTTTGTGAATCAAAGCCAGGTGGGTCCCGTTCCAGGATACAGGTGATGGGGCTGTAGCTGCATCTGTCTCCCCTCCTCTCTCTACAGGAAATCCTGGAAGCTAGTTCTGGCTTAAAGTACTTGGGGTTAATTCTGGAAGTTACTGGACCTTACAGACATCTAGAAGAGAGCAGAGGCTACATTAATTGTTTTGCCCTAGGACTCAGACAGTTGTTGTGGCACGAAAGCACCAGGGGAGACTACTAGTGAGCCCAGTTTTCTTCCTGCCCATTCTGTATCATCTATATCAGGAGCAACCAATAGCCTGGATGACATTTTTGTAAGGCTGTTGACATGGATATTTGGGACTAGGCAAAAGGCTGCATGAGTGTATCTTGGGGATTGGAATCTGGACCTGTGTTGAGATAGGGACCCTTTGCCAGGAAAAAGAGTTGGTGAAACAATGTGAGAACCTTCATCAGACTTTATTAGCTCACTGAATGTGCAGTATTTGGTGTGCCTGCCAAAAGCAGGGTGACTAAAACTCAGAGTCCAATCACACTAGTGGAGAGCATTGGCCGAGTGACCGGGGTCCCTAAAGCTGGATAAAAGTCAGTATCTTGAGTGTGACCTTCTGGGTAGCTGGACCTTGGGAGGACAGACTAGGCATTATGGTGTCATCACGGGGAAGTATTCCTGGCATTGGCAATAACACAAATTTCAGCAAGTCCGTTGGGTACATGACAGATTATGGGATAAACCTGTCTGGCATTTATTTACTGTGTGTAGATAGAATTATAGTGATTGTTCTAGTCTTAATTTTGCTTGAGTAATTAATGGATCCCTAGAAGATACTGGGTAAGTTTCCCTGACATTATAATGCACCCCTGGGTGGCCAACCAGTGTGAAATGGACCAGGTAAATCTGGTATCCTCACAGCGCAATATAGCATCTTCTCCTATCTGAATGCATAGAGAACAGCAAGTTATTGAAGTCTGGATCCAGTTCAAAATGACCTCATTTGCGTGGGTCCATCTGGAAGTAAGAGCATAACTTCACTCCCATCTTTAGAACTTTTACTTAGTTTCCAACTTTCTGCAAATGAATCAGGGAGACTGTGAGAGCACCATCAAGGTGCTGCAAGAAAAGGGTGTGACCTGTACCTGTACCTGCCAGGGGAGGTGTCCTGTACTACTAAAATGGTGTGTCCTGTGAATAGCTCCACCCACTATTTCTCAATAACAATGGCAGCATCCATATGTCTTGATTTTTAAATTGTCAGTGACTAAATCCTTTCAGTATTATTGTGGAGACTGGGAATAGGATTCGCTGACTTCTCCATGTCGATAGTAAAGGTAAAAATAGGTGACACTGCAGTTAATTAACAAGAGACAAAGTGTTTTTTTAATTCCTGTCTCCATTATTGAAGTCATGTTGTCTTAGATAACTGCCAGTCTTTGATTAGATCTTGGCCTCCAAACATGGTCACCTCCATAAGCCTCAATGCAGGGATTCAGTACACAATTTCTAAATTCTGTCATCCTACCGCAATGACTTCTGAATATGAATCAACATCAGGGAAACATAGAAACAAAGAAACATAGAAAGTGACGGCAGATAAGAGCCACATGGCCCATCTAGTCTGCCCATTTGTTTATTCAAAACTATACTAACCCTAGACCCTATTTACCCTCAATTTAGTTTACAATTTAGGATACCCTTATATTTATCCCAAGCATGTTTAAACTGTTCTACTGTCTTGGCCTCAACCACCTCAGATGGGAGAATATTCCACTTATCTATCACCCTTTCAGTGAAGTAATTTTTCCGCACATTTCCTCTGAATCTACCACCCTCCAGTTTATATCCATGCCCTTGTGTTCTATTACACCTCTCCTTTTGAAAAATGCCCCCTCCTCTAGCCAGTCACAACTCTTGATATATTTGAAAGCTACTATCATGTCCCCCCTCTCCCTTCTGTGCTCCAGGCTATACACCTTTCTTGGTATGATTTGTTACACATGGACCATTTTAGAGTGTCTGCCTGATATTCATAAAGGGTTGGATCCAGAACAACGTCCTTCGACCCATAATACGTCCGTCAGATGCCGAAAATAGCTACTGCGCATGCGTAGTAACTAATTTACGTAATCTACGTATCGTTTCATTACGTAGATTGCGTATATGTGGTCTTTTAGACCGCATACGTAACAAAACGATGCGCAGTAGCTATTTTTGCCATCTGACGGACGTATTATGGGCGACGGCCGTACTTACCATGTCAGGAACCATCTGTTAGCGGCTCTCCCATGTCATGCCTGCTATCCAGCCCTCCAGAGAAGCCACTCCAAATAGTGGCAGACCCCTGCACAATCTCCATTGCAGCATGTGTGTTTGTTAGTGTCTGGGATTAGGCATCTGCTCAACCATCCTCTGCTGCATGGGCGTCGCCATCTTGCCTCCTGTCAGGTGATTCCCAGCAGCCACTCAGATGCTCCTCTGCGCACACATGATTCCTCCAGCCAATCTGTGCACTGGGCGGGATATTTAAACCCTGTGCACAGTCCATGCATTGCCAGACAAACTTGTTCATCCAAGGTGCCTGGTTCACCTGTAATCCTGCTCTTGCAAATCCTGATCCTGATCCTGCAATGTTTCTTTTGCAAATCCTGATCCTGCAATCCTGATCCTGAAAACCTGCAATCCTGATCCTGCAATCCTGATCCAGATCCTGCAGTCCAGTCCGGTCAAGCATCTCTGCAGTCCAGTCCGGTCAGCATCTCTGCAGTTCAGTCTGGTCAAATCACCTGAACTCCAGTCCGGTCAAGTCACCTGCACTCCAGTCCGGTCAAGTCACCTGCACTCCAGTCCGGTCAAGTCACCTGCACTCCAGTCCGGTCAAGTCACCTGCACTCCAGTCCGGTCAAGTCACCTGCACTCCAGTCCGGTCAAGTCACCTGCACTCCAGTCCGGTCAAGTCACCTGCACTCCAGTCCGGTCAAGTCACCTGCACTCCAGTCCGGTCAAGTCACCTGCACTCCAGTCCGGTCAAGTCAT
>WWET01000669.1:511591-524952 GCA_011038615.1 Limnodynastes dumerilii | reverse complement strand
TCCAAAAATTAATGAGTGAGTATTTGAATCGCATACTCACCCATTCATAAAAAAAAAAAATCTGAAAGGACACTCATTCGATATAGGGACAGCCGAAAAACCAACTTTTGGCTGTCCCTACTTCACAATGAGAGCCACCGCAGCAGGGACTTGCAACGATTACCATTTTCACTGAAGTCCACACACAAGCATCATTTGCAGCATATATTACATTGAGGTTCCCTGCCTTTGCATTTGGGGAAAGGGAATGTAGCTATCTTGTATTTGGCTTGGGATTCGGTCAGGTGAATTATGCTTGCCTGGTTGATGAACCAGCGCAACACTGGATCGTTTGACACCTTCTGGACACTTCCAGACTCAATGCAACATGAACGGGTGAGCCTTTAACTTAATGCTAATTTTACTGTTAGGTTTTAGGGTTAGGGTAGGATTAGGTTTAGGGTGCTATTTTGGGACAATTAGAGTTAGGCTGTGGTGAGGGGATGGTTAGGGTTAGGTTGCAGTGAGGGGAGGGGTTACGGTTAGACTGCAGTGAAGAGACGGTTAAGATAAGGGTAGTGTGAGTGTTTTGTGACAGACTTTTTTCTAACACTAACTGCTAGATTTACTAAACTGCGCAAAAGGGAAAAGTGGAGCTGTTGTCCATAGCAACCAATCAGATTCTAGCTGTCATTCTCTAGTATGTAATAGGAAAGTGTGGTCTAGGGCCATAAATCTGGCTGTGGGAACGCACTGCGTGTGCGCGATTCAGGTGTTACGCATCGTAACTCTTAGTAGTTAGTAGTTAATACTTTGTGTGTAACTCGAGTACGCTTGTGTAAGTAAAATGCTCTAGTATCTGGACTTGGTCTCATTTTCTTGGAGGTGAAAGACACTCCAGGATGTGATAAACTTTCTGTTGTTGGTCTAAAGACCTGGAATAGATCTGCTGGATTCTCTCGCTCTTCTCTCTCCATTCACAACCCCAGGAACCCTTAACAACACTGCGTATAGGGACCACTATAAACACCTAGAGCCTGATCCAGACTTAAGGTTGTTTTATGTACACATGTATACCTAAGTTACACACTACTAAGGTTAATGCACTGCCTTGGGAACTCCCCTTGCGCATATGTAACTTAGCTGGCTTACATGTTCAGACCCTGCCTTATCTTTTCCTTGTGTATGTCTGTGCATTTGTAAAGCCTTGTCATATGTAAGTGCCAAACCCCGCCCATACTGTGCCATTTAAATGCCTCCCTTGTCTTGTGTAGGAATGTCATGCCCTATGGTACGGAGTTATGTACAAGTTACAATGAGTAACGATGTGCGTTCCCACAGCCAGATTTACACATGCCACCTGCGTAAATCGCCTGTCATTAGTAAGTCTGGATCAGGCCACTGGTCTGTTAAAAATAAATTATTTGCTGCATATATTTTATAAGAAATTGCAAAGCGATGGAAAATAAGGGCTTTTCATCAAGAAAATACAAGGGTTGGACATTGAATTAGGAATTTGTCATCGTGATGATAGAATCAAAGCTAGCTAAGAATTACATTGGACAGGATTCACACCTAGGAAACTCCGGCTCCACCCATCCTTAGATTACGCTTGTGATTGTTAGGGGGTCTGGGTTTGCAGGAGATTTGCCGGCTCTCCCGGGAATTGCAAAGCGATGGAAAATAAGGGCTTTTCATCAAGAAAATACAAGGGTTGGACATTGAATTAGGAATTTGTCCAGCTTTGGCATCACGATGATAAAATCAAAGCTAGCTAAGAATCACATTGGACAGGATTCACACCTAGGAAGCTCCAGCTCCACCCATCCTTAGATTACGCTTGTGATTGTTAGGGGGTCTGGGTTTGCGGGAGATTTGCCGGCTCTCCCAGGATACCGGGAGAACAGCCCAAATTTCGGGAGTCTCCCAGATATTCCGGGAGAGTCGACAAACCTGCTTTATACAGTGTGTTAATTAAGATCCCTAATATTGGGCCGGATCCAGAACTACGTCCGTCTTCCATAGACGGATGTAATTCACTGAACAATAGCTACTGTGCATGCGTAGCAGCTATTGTACGTAATCGGCGTATTGTTTTGATACGTAGATTGCGTATATGCGGTCTAAAAGACGGACGTAGTTCTGGATCTACCCCAATAATTGTAACAATTACCACTAAATTTAACAAAATCTCTCTATTAGCCAACAACTGGATTATGGTTTTCATGTGATGATGTAACACAATTCTATTGCAGCTTAAAAGAGTCAATAATTTGTTTATACAATATGAAAAACTGAGACGTGAAATATAACAGAGCAGAAGGTGCATTGAAAGAGCAGGTGACTGTGTCCAGTAGGGGGCAGTACTCGATCATTATAGATAATGTATTTGTTTTATTTCACATATTGTAGCCCCTTTTTATTGATATAAAATGAATCATACATGTGGTGCAGACTACGGATGATGTCACCGTATAAAATCCTGCTGCTAGAAATGCTTGCCCGTAGGGAATTAGCAAAAAATATTGGCAACACGTTTTCCATTATCCTCTTATTTATCCCCTTTAATATTTAGGTGTCAAATGAAAAATGAACTCATGTTGAAGCTATGAAGGAACTTTTTAAACATATGGAAGTGATGGTGACCCATAGGCTTATTTTAATTTACTAAATCTTTGCAATTCTAAAGCCAGTAAATCAAAACCAGCATTTTCATCTTTCTTACTGAAGCTCTGCCTTCCTCCTTTTCTTCCTCCACACAGATTTGCTTAGTGTACATATATTCCAATGGTCATTATGACTTTATGCAGTGCCTTCAGTATACACCCTCCAGAGCAATGAATTGTCAGCACTTATGTAACAATGCTCGTCTGTCCAGAACACTTCACTTATTAAGAGTGAAGCATTATGGGACAGCAGTCTGGTCCTGTGAGTAGCACCTGTGTCTTACTGCACTGAGGTCATGAGTTCTATTCCTGAACTAGGCCTTATCTGTGTGGAGTTCATATGGTCTCCCCGTGTCTGCGTGGGTTGCCTATGGGTGTTCCGGCTTCATCCAATACTACTACATCCAATACTACAAAAACATGCTGGTAAATTAATTGGCTGCTGACTAAATTAAGCCTTGAATGTATGCTGGGGAATTTATGGCCATATTCAGACTTAATACTGGAGTGTAGCGTAGGGAATTTTTGATCCCACTTTCCCTGTCCTCCTATGTGGATGGATCCGTGCACAGGACCCTACCATAAGTATTCCACATCCAAGCGAATACTGGATGATAGATTTTCAAACTCGATTTTTTTCCAGTCCAAACATACATCTCTGGATTTACTAATGGGCGAGATGTAAAATCGCTGGCAAATGGGCCAAAACTATGCCTATAACAATGACCTCACAAGGGATAGCAGCTGATGTTATTGTTAATTAATGTACAATGGTGTTTAGTGGCATCCTGCTGCTTACAGATTTTTTAAGATTATTGGGCCTGATCCAGAACAACGCTTCGAAGCGAATTTACGCGTGGCGGAGACGTAAAATCGCTGTTTAGAACGCACTGCGCATGCGCACCATAGAAAATACGCACATTTACGTAGCGTAATTGTGAACGTATGGGACATTCACGCATGTGTCACGTAAATACTTACGTGTGGGCGTGCCAATTTTACGTGAGACAACAATACCTTCGATTTACGTGAAGTAGGTGGAGGTTTGTATGTAAAGTGTAAAGTATGGGCGTGCTAAGCGGCGTACGTTCACGTAGTCTATACGTCCGTTAGCGGACGTACGCTGTTATGTGAGAAAAAGTTAAGATAGGGTTTGGGAAGCGTATCTTGACAAAATACGTCCGTGCAAGGGGTGTGCCGAGGGGAGTGTAGCGAACTTACGTGCACGAAAATACGCTCCGCGAATAAACGTACGGCACACGTAGTTCTGGATCTACCCCATTATATTGAAAAATGAATAATGTGTGAAAATAGAAAAAAAAACACAAGTAATGTAATGTAACATATAAAAACACTACAAACTGTTAAAAGGCTCAAAGGGGCTTACAATTAAGTTTTGGATCATTTAAAAGTTCAGCTTATCACCTCCAGATGCAAACCCTCCAATCAGGAAGAGACCTGCATTTATATAGTGTATATGATGCACAAACCGGCTAGTTTCATGGAAAACGTCTTTTCAGAACTTTAAAACTGTTTTAATACAAATTGCTGCCAAACGCCAGCAACTAAAATCACTGCACATCACCATAGTTTCCAAATCGCCAGTCAAACTCGCCCCTTAGTAAATCTGGCGATCTTCAGCAGATGTGTGTAAGTTTTACTGGCGACTTAAATTGTCCCATATTAAATCTGGCCCTAAATATTCAGTATTTCTGCACAATAAACAAATGCAAAGTATTATCAGGTCAAGTAAAGGCTAAAAGTATTTTGATTTCCCCTGAAATTCAGAATGCTTTTGCCCAAGTGTAACTTTCCACCCTATTTTCTCTTATATTCAAAGTCTGGATTCAGTCCATAGAGCAAAGCTTATTCAACACACACAAAAACTATATTTGAAAGAAAGAGATAAAAGGAACATGTTAGAAAAATGGACTAAAGGAAAAGGTTTAATTAAAAAATAGATCAGCATGTGATTATAGACAAATCTGTTGGCAATTTATTTTACAACTTAAGAAACATTTGCGTGTTTGTCAGATTTTTGCTTTGTGAGTGGAATTTTCTTTTTAACCAGTTTTGCAATCTCACTGTTGTCTGACTGTAAGCGGCAATGATAAATATCAACAATATAATACCTTTTATAATAGTGTAAGTTAGAGTTGGATGATGTGTTTGGCTCTGCAACTAGATCTAAAACTACAAATATTATACACAATTTCAAGAAAGTCTATAAACATCACTCACGCCTTTGGGGAAAATAAGGCAAAGCGAAATTTAAACCAATAAAAGTATAAGATAAAGATTAAGGGATGGATTCTGAATTCTTATCCCCCCCCCCTTATTTCTGTGTGTTTCTGTCGGATTTTGTACTGGATGGGGCCAGATTTACTAAGTTGTAGGTTTGGAAAAGTGGAGATGTTGTCCATAGCAACCAATCAGATTCTACCTCTCACTCTTCTATTACATACCAGAGAATGTCAGCTAGAATCTGATTGCTATGGGCAACATCTCCACTTTTCCAAGCCTCCAGCTTAGTAAATCTGGCCATTAATGTGATTTGGAGCAATGAGCTACTTGTATAATTTTTTCAAATTGCTGTTTGCATACTTTTATATTTTAAAAATAAATATATTTAACATTTTTTAAAATTTTTATTATAAGTATAATTATGAGATTTTATTATATTAAACTTGGTGTTTTATGCTTTATTTTAATAATACAGGGCCGTATTCACAGATCCGTTAGTTAAAGGTACGCAATTATACGCACGTACGTTGCAAGCCAACACCCATGACACTCCTCTCACATGCACGTGTTAGCGGTGACTTACGCCTCCAATAGGCATCCTTATCTCTACGTGTGCATTTAAATGCCTCCCCCTGCCCACTTTCACGTAACTTTGTAGATACAGATTTCAACCACGTACCCTCCGTACATATGTCCCCAAGTGCGATTCACAAGTGCGTGCCTAATAAGCCTGCCTTAAATGCAACGGGCGGATCAACGGCCCGTACGACCGCTGATCCGCTACAGTATGGGAGCCCCCTCCCACACTGTGCACTTTACATGCTTCCCCCCCGCCCGCTAAAGGGAAGCACAGCCCATTTGCATGCAAATGGGCTCGGACGGAACAAAGTGTTTTCTGCCAGCCAGCACCGCCGATAGCTTTGATTAGCTCAATGGTGCATGTGTCATTTCAGGCCAGCTGCCCATACACATTCATTCACTGCGGTGGACACTGAATAGCTGCAGCGGCATTTCCTCTTCTCCCTCCCTAGTCCAGGTGGCAAAGGACAGGACGCGGGAGGCAGGAAGACGGGTACCATTTTGAAATCCAGCACCTGGCGCCTCTTCACTCAGTAAAATACACACCTCTAAAGGTCTGGACTTAAAGGCTCTGAGGAGAGCAACAACTTTGCCACTGGCGACCTGGTGCAGGGAGAGGCTAGCAGGTACAAAAATAACCAGGGTGAACTCTGCAGACCCTCTCTGCTTCCGGACCCCCTCTGCTCCCCCCCTGGCAGTTTTGGACCCCCGGTGTGAATACAGGGAGGAGAGCTACAGGAACAAGCAGGCAAGTGGCGCTTGAGCACAGGTGCTGCATACCCTCAGAATACTTCATCTCACCTGTGTATTGGGTCTCTGCACCATACCAATAGAGAACCCTTTTATCGCATGCTATAGTGCAGTACGGTCTATACAGTAATCTACTCTCACTAAATATGTCAGTCTGAACTCCTATTGTGGTCCGCCACCAATGTGATCCCTGACAGTTGTTGTAGTGGACTGAGCAATACTATATACCTCGGATTTCTGAATTGTCGTGGTCCTACACCCTTTATCCAGCCATTTGTTAACTTCCACTATAATGTCTCCGAAGAGAATAAAAGTGCATAAAGCTACTACTCCTATCCGTTTTTCTCTTAAGTCTACACCTGACAAGGAGGCCGGTGCTCTCCCACATAAGGATGCCCTGGGATCCCTGCCTCCCTCCCAGCTACCTGACCAACAATTAGATCTCGACTTGGATGCACCCCCAACGGTCAGATAAATGCATCAACTAATGTGCGCTGTGAGGTCAGATATCACCACTGAATTTTACCTATCATCAGCTAAGCTTCAGACGGAAATTGCGGAGATTGGAGGGAGAACGGATCACCTTGAGAGTAAAATGGAAGAGCTTGTTACATCTCACAACAATTTAATTACAGCTCACGAGACTTTAAACATGGAAGTTGCAGCTTTACGAGATAAGGTCGCGGACCTTGAAGACAGGTCTAGAAGAAATAACATTAAAATCCGGGGTATACCAGACTCCATTTCCAATTCTGAGCTGATGGACTTTGCTTTGACCTTATTTCTAAAGCTTCTACCCTCAGAGGACACCAAAGATTTGCAAATGTATAATATCCACAGACTTCCTAGACCTAGAGCAGCTGTGGGTATCCTATCAGAGACAATAGCAAAGACGATAGTTAAATATACAATACAATAATTAACAGAGGGTATAAACACACGAATAGGGAATACAATTCATGTAAAATGCAAAAGTTAAATACAGCACAAAAATAGCAAAACAATATGTATGGAGAATAAAGGTGCAGGATGTGTGTGTAGAAGCAGGTAAATACGGAGAGAGATATTATGTATAGGAGATGAAGATGCTGGATATGTGTGTAGGAGCAGATGAATAAGGAGAGAGATAGACAGTAGAGAGAAAAATGTCGTAAGTGATGAGGAAAAGGTAGAGGGATGATAACAGAAGGGAGGAGAACCCTGCTCACAAGAGCTAACATGCTAAGTGAGGGAGGGTGAACAGGCAGGAGATACATTGATGAGGATGGGGAGGGCAGGTAAGCTTAGGTGGAGGAAGGGTAGGCTAGCCTGAAGAAGTAGGTTTTAAGGGAGCGTTTGAAGGATTGGAGTGAGCTGGATTGCCTGATAGGAGGTGGCAGGTTATTCCAATGGGGAGGGGTGGCCCTGGAGAAGTCTTGGATGTGGGAGTGAGAGGTACAGTAGTTATCAGGTTGGAGTTCAGGCGACAGTCAACAGCAAAGCGGATTGGACAGGAGGGAGTGTGAATGGAGATAAGGGAGGAGAGGTAGGGAGCGGTGGAGGAGGACAGAGTCTTGTAAGTTGTGGTGAGGAGCTTGAAGAGAATTCTGAAAGGGATAGGAAGCCAGTGTAGAGATTGACAGAGAAGGGAGGTGGAGGCATTGCATTGGGAGAGGAAGATGAGTCTGGTTGCAGCATTTAGAATAGAATGTAGGGGTGTGAGACAGACCAGAGGGAGACCAGAGAGGAGAATGTTGCAGTAGTCCAAATGGGAGATAACAAGAGAGTGTATGAGCGTTTTAGTGGCATCTGCAGTTAAGAAGGGTCTGATGCAAGCACTGTTGTGGAGATGAAAGCAGCAGGACAGGGAGAGGGCATAATTGTGGAGGGGGGTGAAGTAGAGAGAGGAGTCCAGGATGACACCCAAGCAGCGGGCTTGGATGGAGGAGGAGATGGTGGAGTCACCAATAGTAATAGAGATAGTAGGGGTAGAGAGAATATGTGAAGGAGGGAAGACTATGATTTTTGTTTTGTCCATGTTGAGCTTAAGAAAATGCTTAGACATCCATGAGGAGATGGCCGAGAGGCAATCTGACACTTTAGACAGAAGTTCGGGGGAGAGGTCAGGGAGGGAGAGATAGATTTGATTATCATCGGCATAGAGGTGATAGTGAAAGCCAAAGGAGCTGATGAGGTCACCCAGAGAGGAGGTGTAGAGTGAGAACAGAAGGGGACCGAGAACTGAGCCCTGGGGCACGCCAACGGGAAGAGGAGTAGTAGGGGAGGAGAAGCTGGGGGTTGCTACAGAGAAGGAGTGGTCCAAGAGATAGGAGGAGAACCAGGAATGGACAGTGCCAGAGAGGCAGAGGGAGCGAAGGGTGTGGAGCAGGAGTGGGTGATCAACGGTGTCAAAGGCTGCCGACAGATCCAGGAGGATAAGAACAGAGAAGTGGCCCTTAGATTTGGTTGAAAGGAGATTATTTGTGACCTTAGTCAGGGCAGTTTCAGTGGAGTGGAGGGGGTGGAAACCAGATTGGAGAGGGTCCAGGATGGAGTGGTCATCAAGGTAGCTGATTAGACGCTTGTAAACAAGCCATTGCAGCAACTTTGAGGAAGAAGGGAGATGGGTCAGTAGATGGAGGGTGAAGTGTTGTCAAGGTTAGGTTAGACGACTGGGAGAGGATGAGGGACTTAAAGAAGGATTGCTTGGCAAGGGCGAGGGCAGAGCTAAAAGAGAAGAGGTTGAACTTGAAGTAGAGAAAGTCTGTAAGGGAATGGGACTTCCTTCAGAGACGCTGCAGCATGGGAGCATTTCTTTAGGAACCGAGTGAGCGGGGAGTGCCAGGGTTGAGGGTTTTTGTGGTGAAGGGAGACAGAGGAGAGAGGGCAGGCGGCATCAAGGGCAGAAGAGAGGGCATTGTTGTAGAGAGAGGTGGCTAGATTGGGGTGGGACATGGTTGAAATGGGTGGCGAGGAGGGGATCAAGGGAAGAGGTGAAAGCCGCAAAGTCAAGGGAATTTAGGTTGTTTTGGGAAAGAATACGTTTGGGTGAAGGGGAAGGAGGGAGAGGGAGAAGGAGATAAGATGATGATCAGAGAGGTGGAAGGGAGAGATGGAGAAGTCAGACAGGGAGTATGAGCGTGAGAATACGAGGTCAAGTGAGTGGCACAGTTTGTGGGTGGCTTCTGAAGTCCACTGTGATAGGCCAAGCGAGGAGGAAAGAGCAAGAAGTTTTGTGGTACCGTGGTCTGAGGGGTTGTCAGCGGGGATGTTGAAGTCACCTAGGATAAGGGTGGGGAGGTCAGAAGACAAAAAGTGGGGAAGCCATCAATAAATTTGGAGGGGGAACCAGGGGGACGGTAGACAACAGCAACATGGAGATGGATGGGGTGGTAGATGCAAATGCAGTGGAGCTCAAAGGAGGTGAAAGTGAGAGAGGGCTCAGGAGGTATGACACTAAATGTGCAGGAAGGGGAGAAGGGGATGCCCACGCCACCGCCAGGTTGTTCCCCAGGCTTAGGGTGTGAAAGAACAAGAGACCACCAGAGGAGAGGGCAGCAGGGGAAGTAGTATCAGTGGCTGAGAGCCAGGTTTCAGTGATGGCGAGAAGGTTGCAGGAGTTAGAAATGAAGAGGTCATGGATGGCAGGAAGCTTGTTGCAAATAGATCTGGCATTCCAGAGAGCACAGGAGAATGGAAGAGAAGGAACAGGAGTGATGTAGATTAGATTGAAGAGGTTGCATGAGCGATGTAAGACACGAGGGAGGGAGGTCTGGCATGGATGGGTGTTAAGGGTGGGTATGGGAAGGGAAGGGGAGCCTAATGGAGAAATGGGAGAGGGTATGGAGTGAGTAGGAGTAGGATGGGTGGGGAGGTAGATGGTGTGAGAGAGGAGGGAGGAGGAGACAAGGGCCATGACAGTATGAAAGAGGCAGAAGAAAGAAATGATAAAGTCAAGAATAATTGGAGCGAGTATGAATATCAAAATGACAGATTTTGGCAGAGAAATTTAGTGCAAAGTTAATATAAGTTCCATGCAGTCTCCAGAAGCAGCATCAGAGTAGTTATTTTGCGTAATGTCGCAATGTCCATGAATAGATTTTCAGAGAAGAGTAGAATGCTTGCCAGGAAGTTAAGGGCGAAACAGATGCGTCATAAAATTAAAGCTATTCGCACTAAAACTGCTGAAAAACTAATTAATCCAGTGCAAATTTTTATCCAGCGCAAATATTTTTGCTCAATAATATGAGCAATTGTATAATTTAAAGAATGATCCGCTTACCCCTCAGCCTACACCGTGTTCAATCAATGAGTTTCTAAAGAATGTTCATCTTCCTAATATTTGTGCCCAGGACGCAGAGCAATTAGATACTCCTTGGTTGGTCCATGAGGTGGAGGAGATAATTAAATCCCTCCCGGTGGGTAAGGCCCCAGGCCTGGATGGATTCACCAACAAATTCTGTGTGAAATTCTGTGCTCAGTTGGCCCCTATTCTGACACAAATATTTAACCACATACCCCAAGGGGGCTCCTTTCCAAATGAAATAATGGAATCCAGAATTATTACTATCTTGAAGTCAGGCAAAGACCCTACGGAATGTAAAAACTACCATCACTTTACTCAACACTGACCTGAAAACTTCTACTAAATTAATTGCTAGCCGTATTAGCCCCCTTCTCCCTAATTTAATACATCCAGATCAGGAGGGCTTCATCACTGGTCGCCAGACCCCTGACAAAGTTCGTAGGGTTTTGAATGTAGTGGAGATTGTGGAGAGAGAGAAAAGTTTGTTAGTTCTTCTATCACTCAATGCTGAAAAAGCCATTGGGATTATATGTCTTCAGTGCTATCTAAATTTGGATTTAGGGGTACAATCTTGCATTCTATTTTGGTTTTATATGAGAACCCTGCAGCTAAGGTAGTTAGTAATGGGTTTCTATTGGCCCCATTTAATATCTCTAACGGGACATGTATATTTGGAAAGAGGCGAGTCTCCCCATATTTAGGTATCCAGATCCCTGAGAGCATTTCTCATGCTCTGGAATATAATTATACTCCTCTGTTGGAAAGCCTGAAATAGCTTTCATATGAAATCTCTTGGTTGAAACGTATCATTTAAGATGATGCTCTTGCCCAAAATTCTATTCTTATTTAGATCTATTCCATATATTGTGCCCAAACCTATAATGGATAAGTTGATTAGATGTATGACTTATTATGTATGTAAAGGACGCCCCTCTAAAATAGTCATTAAACAGTTTACTCTCCCTAAAATAAAGGTGGTCTGGCGTTACCTAATCTTAAAAAATACCATGAGGCCTGCATGTTGGCGCAAATAGAGGAGTGGGGTTGGTTGGAACATGGTAAGCTCTAGGTTAAAATGGAGGAGTTGGCGGCAACAAAATTTCCCCTTCAGGATTTAAAATGGATACCCAGCAGATACTCAGCAGACCCACCTCTCTTATCATCGATACGCAGTATATTACAGATTTGGGATAGAGCCGTACTGGCTTTAAAGGAATTTGAGGTTCCCTCACATATGTTATCTATCAAGGCATTAGGTAAATTGATACCTGATATTTCGTTATCCTTGTGGCTCCAAAGGGGTATTAAGGAGAGCAAAGATATTATGGAAGGCCAAACACTTCGTAATATGGATAATTATAAATATCTACAGCTTTATCATTGGATTTGCACAGTCCCACAAGGTCGGACAAAGTTTATCCCCTCCAGCTACAAATTTAAATAGATTCCAGAGTTCTATAGGTTCGAAAGGGATTTCATTTTGGTATGAATTCCTATCAGAGCCTTAGGCTAAGGTAAAGTCGGCTTTGCAAATACAATGGGAGCAAGACCTAGATATATTCCTAACCCCCTCAAAGTGGGGGATAATTTTTGTGTCTTCTCATTAGGGCTCTAAATGCTCAAATTATATTGAGATGTTGGTCAAGCTGATTAATAGGTGTTATCTTATTTCTGCTAGAATGCATAGTATTTGGCCGTCACAACCAAAATATTACTGGAGAGGGTGTGGGCTGGTGGGTAATATCTATTATGTGTTTTGGGACTGCCCTCGGGTTAACTTAGTTTGGGAAGAAGTATTTAAGTTTCTGAACTCACTTTTTAAATTAAATATCATTCCCTCTCCGGTATTGGCATCGGAAGTACAGAGCTCCCAAAGATATGTGATGGGGCATATATTGATCTCTACTAAGGCTGCTATTGCACAAAATTGGAAATCCTCCAAACTACCCCATCTGACCAAGATATTATCTAAAGTACAATCCAGCCATGATATGGAGACTAGAAGTACTCCGTACTCCATGAACCCCTCTTCACTTACAGTCAATGGGCTCCCCTGGGCAATGTATGTGTCTGACCGTAGTAATGCACAGACCGTGCCTATTTCTATTTGTTATGACATAGATATGTCAAAATTGATGGAAACCCCTTGTGCTGACCAGATGGATGTGTCAGAGTCCTAGATGAACCATTTACTGTTTGTGGTGTTTCAAATAACTTAATCTCTTAATGTATTACTTTACCAATATATTTTGTTCTGAAAATCAATGGGCTGTTAGTTTTTATATTACTGTCCTAAGGAAAATTTGAGTGTACCCTTCCTCCCCTTCCTATTCATCCCCTTTCTCCTTTCCCATCCTTTATTCAATTTTTTTTTCTCTTGAACTCCAGCTCCTAATTGATTGCCATATATCAAATAATGTTGATACTGCATTATTGTTCTGTATTACTAATATAGTGCCAGATCCAGAACTAGACCGCATATATGCAATCTACGTATCGGAATGATACGCAGATTACATACAATAGCTACTACGCATGCGCAGTAGCTACTGTTCATTGAACTACATCCGTCTATGGAAGACGGACGTAGTTCTCAATCCGGCCCATGGTTGTTATTGCTGTGATTCTCCACCCCCCTCTTTTTTTCTGTACCCTCAAATCTTTTGATAAAACAATAAAAGCTAATGATGAGAAATGAGTTACTCCTGGGCTAAACCATGTTGATTTCAGGGGGAGTCAAGTTAATTGTATTCTTTGCATGCAGGGATGTATCTTTGAATTGCTTACTGCACACAGATACTGACCAGCTTTACTATCACACTGTTATTTATCACCTCTTATCTCTAATACTATTATAT
>WWET01000669.1:434671-446162 GCA_011038615.1 Limnodynastes dumerilii | reverse complement strand
GTCAGGCTGCAGGGGAGGGAGGGTTAGGGTCAGGCTGCGGGAGATGGTGGGTTAGGGCCAGGCTGCAAGTTAGGGAGGGTTAGGGTAGTGAAAGGGGAGGGCTAGGGTAAGAATTAGGGTAAGGAGTGGGGAACATTTTTTACACTTTTCGATCGATTGCAATGCCTCCTCGTGGCATGTGCAATCGAAATCCCAGCCAGTTCGCTACTGGCTGGGGAGGAATGGCCGATTCGAAAATCGTCCATTCGGACCGGAAACTGCAGTGATTTCACAATGGATTTTCAAAGCATGCGCCCAGTTTTGCATTATGGGTAACACCAGTGATGAGACATAACTTCTGACCTGCCATCGGGCACAGAAGTCATCTAATAACTAGAAACCAAGGTCAGTTACAATTGAAATGGTTTTACTCACGCTCTTACTCCATCTACCTTAACGTTTTGCTTCCTACTTCACTTGTTGTTAATTATTTTAGCAGCTTTTAAAGTTGCTTTATTGAAGTCATAAGTAAGGAAATATCAATGATTGCTTGCTGTGAGAAATTATTATAGTTTCTTACGGAGGAATCCCCACTGAGTCATTAACATTTCCGTCGCTGCCTTGTAAACACTGGTATATTGTGACACATATTGTGCAATTAAATTATCATGGGAAATCAATTCCTGTACTCAAGGGAAAGTGCTATTTGGAAAGAGATAATCAACTTCCAAGTTCTTCTTTGCATATATGAATTTATGTGCACATCATAGCGAGCATTCTCATGATTTTCTGGATGCATATCATGCTGGCATTGCCAAGGGTGCCGTACGTAGACCTTCATTTTTCAAAGGCCCTCTACCACCACAATAACACCCAATCATCATACTTTAAGGCTGATAACAAGACAAGTTTATGTTTGTATGCAGAGACTTAGGGCCAGATACAGACTTAAGAGCGCTTTTCACGCACAGAGTTGCTAAAGTTTGCATGCAAGATGCTAGTGACTGCCATGACAGATTTTAGCTGATTTACGTGTCCATGACCCTACCTGAAATTCTCTGCATGGGTTGCTGTGCATATGGAATGCTCTGACGTACAGAAGTGCCTAACCCAGCCCATACTGTGCAATTAAAATGCCTTCCTCCTGCCCTCATTGCGTATCCTTACATGTACAGTGTTGTCACGCCGTGCTGTACGGAACTTTGAACGTACAGAATTCCAATGCCTAACATCTGCTGCGTGCATGCACAATGCGCATGCAAATCCTGACTTACGTACGCAGGTTGCAGAAGTCGTTATTACGTCTGGATCTGGCCCTTAGTTATTAGAATGCTGTTGTTTAAAGAGCTTTACTATTCCAGGATGCATCAACTCACTGTTCCCCTGCTAATTAAAGTTCCTTATGTAGCAACCCTTTAAGGATCCATCCTCTTGTGCTCAGTGTTATCAGTTAGTCACCAACCACAATAGGAATCTAGGCTGCAGGATTAGCCTTAATACTGAAGGACTCCAGCAGTTCAGCAGCAGCTTGTAGATGGATTTAGTAACTTGTTTGATGAAGTGACATGTTTGACACACATGTTGATATACATTTTGTGTCAATCATTTTATGTGATAGCAGGAGTTATGGTCACAGGTTGTTCCAAACCTTTTTTCTTAATGACTTGAGTAGTAGCGGGCTTAAAGACTCACCCGCATCCTCTTTATCATGCTACTCCACATGCCATTGCTTCAAGACAAGACAATAGCTGGACAGAAACACTTTAACCTCTGAGAACGTGTTTAGAAAGGGTTACATCTCACTGGTCAGGAGGATTCCGTACCATTTAAGTGCTACATAATATACTGACGCTACATTAAAAAATAAAATGAATAACAATATATTCATTAACAATTATAATGAATAAAACTATAATTTCCATTTTAACCTTTTTATAAGCCTAAACATTTTATTTTTAATGATGCAGAAGAAATATTGTTTTTTTTTCTCCTGGTGGTTAAAAGTATCCATTTTAGTAATTTTCCATTTTCATTTTATTCACTTATAAATCTGAGCACTCTTGTTTTGCAATGCATTTTATAGAAAAGAGGGTGATTCCTTGCCAGCTTGGCAGAACCTGTCACCTCATGGAAAACTTAAGCTGTCTTTGAAATCTGCAGATCCACATGGAATATCTTGGAATGCTCTTAAGGGACATGTAAGTTCTTAGCAACGTTTCAAGTACTTTCTGCCAGAGCTGATAATGATGTTCTCATCACTGCTTATTTATAGAGAGGAAACGCAGGGTCCTTTCCATACCTGGCGGATAAATATTATTCTGTATATCAACATCACTTTGTCATAAACGTTTTGGACTGGATCCAGACTACTCCAATGGCAGCGCCAGGCTATCATGCACATGTAAATACCGAATTATGTCCATTTGTGATTGCGATCCAGTCCCTCTATTGGAAGTGTAATTTTACTTAAGTATGTAAAGGTGGAAATACGTTCTGATCGGGTAGCACGGATCTATGTGCAGAATGCAATGGTGCATTAAATCCAATCCAAAATAAGAGAAAAATGGGGATTCAGTTCTTAGTGTACAACTATGTGAAATATCCCGGCCACCTTTAGTATTGCTTACTTCATACACATAGGGCCTGATATAGAGCTACGCTGGCCCGCTGTCCATAAGTACGGCCATCGTAGCTCTGGTGCACTCCCCCTGTCACTCCCACTGTGTGAGTGTAGTTACACACAGTTACACTGTCAAACCCAGCCCTCCCTTCCTAATTATCCTCCCCCCGCCCCGCCTAGCTTCCATCTGGATCAGGCCCATAGTGCTTCAAGGACACAGGGGATCAACTGAGCTGCAACTCCTGCATCTGTTGTTCCCTTGTGATATCGCTTTATTTACCTGCTCAGCTGTCATGTCCCGACAGCTGATTGGCTAAGCAGTACAAGTAACAGTTGCTGCAGGGGATCAGCAGAGCCTTGACTCCTGAACACACAAGGCACCGCAGGGGATTAGTAGAGCAGTGGCAAGTGTGTTCCACACACAAGACCATTATTGGGCCCCCATCCCTCCCTCTCAGGACTGGCACCCTAAGGAACTGCCTAAACCTGGTAACACCAGGCCTGGCCCCCTAGTATCTAGACACACAATGATGTAGAATTATTTATCATGAATTACTGAGCTTCAGCCAAAACATAATCCTGGTCTCCGTGCATTGCGCTCATCTTACAGATCCTGAGAAAAGTGAAAGGACATCAGCGATATATACATTTTTAAGTATGATTTCCCTTTAAGAAATAAAAACTTTCACGCAGATATAAAGTAATTTCTTATTTTCATCCCACTGTGTCAGCTAAATTCTTATGTTGCCAGGTCAGACTCGGTTTTGTGCATTGACTCAAAGCTTTTACACGCGCTACGCACACAGAGAAGTCACAGCATGGCAGAATAATAGCCCAAAAGGCTCGTTCAGCTTAATTGACTGCTTGGCTCCCTGATTCACTTTCAGACCAATAGTGAAATGGTCATTGTTCAGCCAGGCAAGACTCTTTTTTTTATAGAGTTACTGCAAATAACTACTTATGCATTGGCACACAATATATCCCAGTATGTGAATAAAACACCCTTCTGCTAAGCTGCTAAATTTGTATTACACCTGGTGCGTTGGCCAGAAACAAGAACACAATCCCCCATATCCCACCATAATAGATTTTTCTTTATATGTTAAGTAATGTATCTTTAGTTTTTAGTACTGCGCATACGAAGAATAAATGTCTGCACAAATGTGTGGATGGAAGTTATGCATAAGCTTCCATTCAAAGGGCGACATTGGGCATTCTGATTACAGTTGGGGACATGCACATGCACGATTCTTGCAAGGTGGAGTAGAAAAATACACAAGTACAATACTTCTAAGAGTATCGACTAGCAACTGCTTAGTGTGAAGTGGGCATTGTACCCAGGAGAGCAAGGGGCACCCTGGTAGTCTCTATGACTTAAAGTCACACAGACTCATCAGTAATTTGCCAGCCAGTGCTGGTTAAGTATATTGTAGTGTTGCCAGTCAGAAGATTGCTGATGAGCCTGTATGACCTTTACAGTCATAGAGACTTGCAGTATGCAGGTCTGCCTGTGCACCCCTTCCCTCCTCCTACTAAGGTCACATCTGCACCATATTTACCAGAGAGGATATCCAGGAGACATCAGGAGCCATGAGGACAGAGTAGGTTAGTGAACATAGGGGGTATTTTTTATTTTTTACAGAATTCTATACAATTTTTTATTTTACTGGAGGATATATATATATTTATTTATACACACATACACACAGCCTCCTGCAAAATAAAAATTATATGTAAAGAACCAAAAATAAAGAATTTCCCTGTGCACCAACCAGATGGTAGCTCATGTCTGCGGGGTCCAGCCCACGTGACTTCACCGATGATGTCACATGGGGGTGGGGCCCGACTGGTGTGTCCCGAGCCCCATTAATTCTGAAGGCCAACTGTGCCAACTACACCAAAGCGGTTAGTGGTGGTGCTGCCGAATCGCTCTCTAGGCTGTTGAATTTCATCTATGCCAGTATTATCTCTTTCTTTTACTGGCAAGATACAGCGATAGGCAGTAGATATTACTCAATCATTTTTACAAAAGGACAAACAAACCCAACAGAGGACTTTTTTCCCTGAAATACAGACACCTGAGCAGTAACCTTATCTAACAAAGTGGTACTGCTAATAGTGTGTTGTTGAGAATACTCCTTAGGAACGGTAACAAGTTCTCTTGAGCATATAACCTGCACAATAGCTTCAGCTTGCTTCTCATTGATGAGCTATTATACCGCTTTCACATCTCCAAACACAGGGTAAATTGCCGGGTTAAAAATAAAAAGCAATATCCCGTTGTAGACCAGTTACCTGTGGCGATCGTCAAATGTGTTGTTGTTTTTCTATGTAATAGCAGTTTGTGTTTTTAGCGATTAAACTGTGATAATTTGTCATTTACCGGAGCCATTCATTTTCTTTAATACCTCAACTAACGCTTACCATTTTTTGGATTTCTAGACTACTATTAGTTTTAATGATCACTTTGTAGCTGTATACATGTGTAAACAGGTAGCTGTATACATGTTATAAACAAGGTAGCTGTATACATATGTAAACAAGGTAGCTGTATACATGTGTAAACAATTATGTTAAAGTCAGTGGACTGTGTTCACACCTAAGAAGCAGAAGCTTCTTAGGTGTGGATATTTAGTATATGACCCTACTACGCATGTGTAGTAAGTAATTTTGGCAATCTCTGGTTAGGTACGTAGATTGCTGAGTAGTTTAGTAAGAAATTGGCGGTGTAAAGCCACCTCTGGGGATGATTAGGTAGAAGAGGGAGGGGAGGGATTTAGATTAGGCGGGGAGGGGGAGCAGGGAGAGGCAATGTCCATGCGCAATTTCTTTCTTAAGAAACGCTGCACGGTTTGATAAGGTAGCCCTATGGCACTCGTAAGTGTCCTAATGTACCTGTAAACGGGGGGTGGGGGGGGGAAAGGGGCAAAACGGGTGAGTTAGGTACGGATCTGTCCGTACCTATCTCCCTATCACACTTGTATCTGTGAATACGGTCCAATATCATTTTTACCCCTTGTGTATAAGTCGGGATAAGCATGAAATTCATGATGAGGTTTTTAATGCTATATGCTGGGGCAGCCATAACCCTGAATCAGGCCACGGTAGCCCAGATTCCTAATGTGACCTAATAAGGACAGATAAAGCCAGATATCTGTCTCACAGGCTTCATTATTACTGTAGCGGCCCATGCAATCATCTGCTGTAGTTTTTCCCTGTGGCTTACAAATCCGTAACTCAGTGTTCACGTCCACCATGTGCTTATTGCATGTGGGGTTGCTTTTTTTTAGCAGAGTTCGTATTTACAGTTATTTATTTTTGAGGCTTAAGCAATAACTTTTTTATAAAAAATATTTCTGTGAAATGATTCAGCGTTCTCTATTTTCCTTTAGTTTCAAAGTGTTTTCCTATTTGATGCATAATGATATTTTCCGTTAATTATTTCATAAGTCTTACTGGACCATGCTAAACCTTATGCTTATTTGTATATAAATCAATCAAAATAAAATAAAAGCATTCTTGAACTTTTTGTTGTATCATTTGACTGATTTAGGGGAAATTAATAAAAGAGCCTCACAGCTCTTCAGGAAGATATATGTCATTGTGACACTTGGGTCATGTCTAGACTCGTAATTACTATGCACTCCCCTTGGGCCTGATCCAGACCTACGCCCGCGAGCGTAGCGTATGATCGCCTGGGCGTATAAACTTTCACGCCCATGACACTCCCATTGATTGTACCTACTTACGGCGGCTGAACCCTACCCTAACTTTTTCCAGCGTGCGTACGAAAGACCGATCCCCTAACTTTTTCAAGCGTCCGTGCGAATTTTCGTACCGATACGCTGGTTGTACGGGGCTTAGCACGCCCATACTGTACAATTTAAATGGCTATCCCCGCCTTTGTGTAGTAACTCGAGCGTCCGGACTATCGTCGTACAAAACGCACGCCCCTTGGGCGAAAAATACGCTCAAAATACGCTCGCTGTGCGCTCATGTCCTTCGGACGACCGGAAGGTGTCATACTGCACATGCGCAGTGCGTTTTTTCGCCCGGTTTTACGCTCCCGACCGGCGTACGATCGCTTGCGGGCGTAGGTCTGGATCTGGCCCCTTGTCACTAGTGGTAGAACGTACTTACGCACCAAAGCACGCCCATACTGAACTATTTAAATGCAACCCTCCGCCTACATTTCATAACTGCATCGTGCTTACGGCTATTGTAATATAGGCACGCCCCCTCATACGTTGTTACGCTACTGTTATGTGAAAGGCCCTTACGCTCAGAGTTACGTTGCGTTACGTAGCGTCACATCTGCCACGCGCATGCTCAGAACATACAAAATAACGTTTTTACGTCTCCGCCAGGCGTAAATACGCTTGAAAACGTTGTGCTGGATCTGCCCCATGGAATGCATATATTTGTGAGCGTTATTTCATCTGAGTATGGTCCATTGTCTCTGTAAATAAAAGACCACCTGCAGTCTATACAGGTAAACTCATCATAGTAACATGAGTAGGTGTAAAGTCTAAGTCACAGTGGGCCTGATTCACACTTAAGAAGCTTGTGATTCTTAAGTGCGTATTTTGCCGAAATGACCTACTAGGCATGCATAGTAGGTCATTTACGCAATCTATGTACTAGTTCGGTACGTAGATTGCCTCTGTGCAGTCTTTAAAGCACTTTAAGTAGAAGGAGGCGGCATAATGCCGCCTTGGGGCGTGCTTAGGAAGAAGTGGGAGGAGGAAGGCAGGGAGATGTCCATACGGACATTGGACTCGCAAGTGCCATAAGGTACCTTTAAACGAGGGGCGGGTTAGGGGCTGAAAGCATGAGTTAGGTGCGGATCTGTCCTAACTCATTCTATTTTTTTTTTCCAAACATTTTTATTGTTTTTTCTTGGTTTCTCTTTCACAGACAGCAAATCAATACAATGCTTACATATATGTGCATCAAGTATATCGATATCTGTAGGAAAAGAAGTTTTGATCTGATATTCGAGGTAAACATTTGAACAAAAATAATACAGGAAAAAAGAAATAGAAAGAAGAAACATATAAACAAAAAATAAAAATGAATAATTCAAAATAAATTCAAAATGATCTGCAACCGTGCTCCACTCTCTGTCTAATGTCAATGCTTAATCGCACTTTATGTATGTAAATTTCTCATCAAGGACCAGGTTGTGGATTCAAAAAGTTTCAGAATTTGTGTCTGTTCTTCAATATTCAGATGAGCGATACAAATCCCCCATTTCTTATGAAATTTAGACGCCCCCCACCTCTATATCCGGAAGAGTTGCTCACCTAATTCATTCTTAACTGTGAATACGGTCCAATGTTGTAAATATTCAGCCAAATAATTCTTTCTACTGTTTACTGTAGTGCCCAGATTTTCTACTATTTCACATGCAATCTTTACTATGATGTTTGTCAGGAAAATTGCATTAATATTTCATACCTGTCACCACTGAAAAAGTCCCTGTGTTTTCAAAGCTGACATTCCCACTATTTTGTTTTTATCAAAGCAAATCATAAAATCCCTGAAAGCAGTGGACTGGCAGATATGATGGATCTAATTCCTTGCATGGTATCATGAAAAGATGTTGTTAAGTGATAAGCTCAGACAGCTCGATAGCGTCTCTCATACAATGAATAAAGATTGTTGTATAATTGCCTTTTTTTTTCATGTGAGAACCGAATGAAAAAGCTGCTCCTGTCCATGCGTTTATCTGTCAGAAATGTAAAGTCATTCTAAGGTTTTGGGAATTGGAAATTAAAATATGTCTTTTGTTTAAGGTGCTTCAGCTTTTTTCTGGTTAAAATGTCCTTCTAACATTTAATACGTAGATTTTTTTGTGCCATTGGGCTGTGTCACCTGCAGCCAGGGGGTAAACACAGGTGGCAAGGATCCAAGGATTAAATATAATTGGAGATTTAAAGTATATATTTAAAAAAATTACATTTGTTATGAAGGGTATAATGCAGCCTTTCTCAACTTTCAACTTTTTTGAGGAAAAGCCTTAAAAAAATGTACGTTTCGGGGAACCGCTGTATAAAAATGATTGTAAAAGGTCTTCAAATATTGTTAGGAAAGGTAAATTATTAAATATTGCAATAATGGAGAGTTACGTAGGAGGCAGACATTTCGTAACATAATATAAAGGATAGTAACATGTCCCCTCACCTTTCAATGACTGTCACCTTTAAATACCTCCACAAAACTTTCCTCACAGCCCTTTTCAAATGTGCAAAGGAGGTGATGCAAACACTGACAGCCGAACTCACGGAACCCTGGTTGAGAATCGCTGGTGTAATGATATGCCACATTAACATTATTTTTCTTAGGTTTAAATGTAAATGATTAACCAACTTATAAAAAGTATTTTATATTGAATTAGGAAATAGATAAAGAAAAATTGGAAATAAACTGCAGGCAGTAAAGATTATGGGCTGGATTCACAACACCGTCATTTTTTTACCTACGTGCCTCATTTTGCAATGCTAGCTCTACTACACATGCGGTTTTGTGGTACTACGCATTACGGTGTTGTGACTCCGACCCTGTGTGTGAAGCACATCATATATGTGAATATCTACCTGCATATCCTGTTGCTGCACAGTCAGGGTAAGGACATTTTAGGAATGATTTTCTTCTATGTGGCTCTTTTCTGTGTCAGTGTGTTTATTACATTGATGTAGATGAGGTTGAGCTTTCTTTTATAAACTGTATATGAGAATGTGAGGAGTCACCACTGCAGGACAATATAGACCCTGATTTGACGCTACAGATCAGAGCAGTGGGGCAGAATACAGGGGTATTCCATCCCATCACTTCTCTCACTGATTTCATTGAAAAGCTATAAATCTTATTATTTTCTATTATTTCTATGTTTCTGTGCAGCCTTTTCTTAATATAGTGCTTACCGTAGTGTATATCGTGTAGTGTATTCTGCCACTTTATCATTTCGACTTTATCCACTGCTGCAGATACTATAATAATAATAATTGTACGAATCCAGACTACTGATCATCCGACGATGTAGACCCACTGGATCCAGCCTGGAAGGCCACTTCCCTTGCTGATATGGAGATCTATTCCAGGACTCTCCCTTAAGATCTCTGATCTATCCTCATTTAAAATGCAGACAGATTCCCTTTATCGGAAAACCTGTCAGAACTACCAAAGGTACGGATGTCACAATCCATACTGGAAGCATGGCGTGTGTAATCGCAAAAAGCAGGCATAGGCCTGTATTCAGAGTACCGGACGTACATATACGTCCGGTGTTCATCGATTTTTATTACTGCGCATGCGTAGTAATTTTTTAACGTATTTACATTTACGCAATCTACGCAAGAAAGATACGTAGATTACCTTAAAAAATTACTACGCATGCGCGAAAAAAAATTACTACGCATGTTCGCTAAACACCAGACGTATATGTTATACGTCCGTCACTCTGAATATGGGCCATATTCCTTTCCTAGCCTAGCAATCCAGATATGGTTCATTGTAATTTATAATTGTGCATCATTACTGAGGCTATGATTTGCATTGATATTGTCCAGATTTCAGATATGAGCATTAATGAACTATTTTCTATAAGAAGATCTTGGATAATTCTATTAAGGGGGCTTCTAGGACGGAGCAAGTCATGTGATCTTTTTGCATCTGCTCGTCTGATATCTACTTCAGTCAGCTTCACCTTGTCACATATTTCATCAGAGGCACATATCCCCTAATATAGGATACACCTGCTGTTTAAGGAATATTTACGCAGTTGCTGAAATAACTTTACTTGTGACATTTTCCATAGATGCAAAGGAAATAGTTGAGTAGTCTGGTGGCAGCTGTAGTATCCCAGACGGCCTTGACCTGTCTGGAAACTTCTGACAGAAAAAGCCTTGGGTTCCGGCACCATTTTATTTTGCCTACTAACATTACTGTCACTTCATGTATATTTATCCTAGCACACTGTCATTAACTTTTTCCAAAGCTTGTCAAAATGATAAATGCCATAGCTTGTCCATATATCTTTTTATCTAATTTTGCAGTTTTCCAAATCTGTCTAATAAAGTAATATTCCACAGGTGTAGCTGACCCCTCAGCAGTATAAACAATGTTAATGCTCTCTCCATTTTCCTTCTCTTCACACCTGGGACTGCTGCAATTCCCATGATGCATTGGAGCACTAAGATTGCTGTCATCTGTCTAAATCCCTGTCCTTGAAAAGATTCAAGGTGTTAATGCACTAAGGTCAGGAGGATTACAATTCAGAATGTGCATTCCTCCACCCAGGCTACAATATAAATATACAATAAGAGAACGGGTCATTTTCTACAGTTTTTTTGCACAAATATGTATAGTTTGACTTGGGCAAATACATTAAAATGCTGTAAAAAAAATCATTTTTTGTTTGCGTTATCTAAAAGTCCCAGCAGATTGGACCTAATCCTAAATATCGCTAAGGGCCAGATTTACTAAGCTGCGGGTTTGAAAAAGTGAATATGTTGCCTATAGCAACCAATCAAATTCTAGCTCTCACTTTCCTATTACATGCATCTCCACTTTTCCAAACTCGCATCTTAGTAAATCTGGCCCTAAATGTGCATTTACTAATCGTAATGATTGGTAAACGCCACCTTGTGGTATTGTGGCACAGGCGCCACAGTATTAGAATATAACAGGAGGATCCAGATCCGTCCTGGTTTGCAGTACGACATTGGGGCGGTACAGAGCTGGAAGCGGAAGTGCTTCTGCTCCGTGAGAGGGATGCAGATTGTATAGTAAGGACCGGCTTCAGCCAGTTGTGTACAATTCACATCTATGCACCACCCCCATTTTGTGTGTGGGCAATGCGGAAATGTTAAGGTAGGGTCGTAATGACTG
>WWET01000669.1:403724-414045 GCA_011038615.1 Limnodynastes dumerilii | reverse complement strand
AAATCGCGTGTTTCTCTATAGAAAAGCACCGCGATTTACCCCTTGCAAAATCGCAGACAACTCGCAGCTTAGTGAATTCGGTGAATTCACGCTGAAAAATGCCTGTAAATCGTGGCGAGATCCAACGATTTGACATTGTTGTAAAAAATCGTAATTTGTAAATATTCCCCCTAAAACGCCACTTTCTCCTTTCCTGTGTGTGCAGCTCCCGACTAAGAGATTTGTTTACTATTGCCATAGCAATAGTAAAGAAATCTCTGCAATCAAGTGTCTTTCACACTGACACCATTCCTGTGTGAGACCCAGGTCGAAATGGGACCTTTTACATTACCACCAAATACCCGGGATTTTGAAAAGACTCTGGTTTTTGGCCAATACCTAGGTATTTGGTGGTGATGTGAAAGGGGTTACAGATGGGCATTGTAGCAGCAACACAACTGCATGTAATTGCGGCTTGCTAAATTTCTTTTATTAGTAATGTAAATTGCTCTTTTTTATAATGTTCCGTCTATATGTGTTTATTGTAACCCAGTTAAATAAAAAATGCAATTTCTAAAAACCCAAAAATAACTTTTATTTTAAATAATATATAACAATTTAAACTCCTAAAAATGTAAGTTTTTTTTTCTTTTTATTAATATGCTTGAGGGCATTGTGCCGCTCATTAAAGAAATCATAAATTATTTCCGTAAAAGCAGTTGTAGCCAGTGTAATACTGTGTGCTGCAGAGTTACTTATAAATTGTTTTATTGCACTGATTAACACTTGTCAGCTGTTTGATTGGCCTGTAGAACTGTGTTAAATTGCTACTGCTTTAATTGAACTATGATTAGTTCACCTCAGTCTGTCTCTCTGCATTTAAACCAGCACGGGCCTGGTGTAGAAAATCTGACAGAAGTGTACAGAAATAGGGCTGTTGATTGGCCACATTTTGCAATATCTCTTATATGTGGGATTATTTCTGCTTTATAAGTAATAAATGATGGCCCATGATTTTCTTATCTGCTGTAAAATTTCATATTTCTAGAAATTAGATCCTCTTTGCTTTTTGAGCTCACTCCTCTGCAGCATAATGTGAAAACTCATTACACCAATAAAAAGGTGTAGACTCTGGCTTAGTTTTCCAAGTGCGAGCAGCATTATTAATTATTTAATGTAAATGCTTTGCTTTAAAAAAAAATGGAAACATTTGGCCAGATCCAGAGATACGTCTGCTAGCGTATTTACGCTAGCCGGAATCATAAAAACGCTATTTTGCAGGTACTGCACATGTGCACTGCAGATGTTACGGCATATAACTCTGAACGTACGTACCATCCTAGTATCAAGAAACGTAACTACGAACAAAGGGGCATGCCAGGCATACGACACCCGTAATGACACTTTGGAGGCGGGGGGAGGCATTTAAATCATACAGTATGGTCGTGCTTATGCGCGTAATTACATGCAGCCATTACAGCCGAAAGGAGTTACGCTCTGGAAGTTAAGGTAGGGTGTCGACCGAGGGGAGTGCATGGTAATTACGATAGCGCAAACACAGAATGGAAGTTGCTCAATCAATTTATAGGTAACTGCAAACAGGTGAATGAAAGGTAGGGGGTAATCTGCTAGCCCCAGAAACAAAGGAAAAAATAGCCCCAGCCACTGCCATAAACCAGTAACAAACTATACCGTTCAATCTGTAAAATTAAACAGAAATGTCCGTTATGCATATTTGCGCAAATATATGATAAGCCACCAGCCACCGTCAAGGCCTTTCTGTATATGGTAGTCCTAACTCTAACAATGAGAGTCCCAATATTGGGTCATATATATATATATATATATATTTATAAATTGAGTAGATTCTCCAGAACAATTCACAATTCTCCCTTAGAACTTCTGGCATGGCATCCATTAATAAGCACTGTCCCAGTCAGCTGAATTCCTTTCTGTGTTTACAGGAGCAGTTTTGCTACAACAAGCTAGAAGTGTTTGAAGTGAAGTTGCATGGCTGTTGAAGCGTGGAAAATTGAGTAGATTCTCCAGAACAATTCACAATTCTCCCTTAGAACTTCCGCTATGGCATCCATTAATAAGCACTGTCCCAGTCAGCTGAATTCCTTTCTGTGTTTACAGGAGCAGTTTTGCTACAACAAGCTAGAAGTGTTTGAAGTGAAGTTGCATGGCTGTTTGAAGGAAGCGTGGAGTGATTAATTGCTGACATAACAAATTATCCACAGATCTCAATTAGAAATGAACAAACGTTCTTGACGTTTGCTTTGGGCAGAGTCAGCGAAACAATTTGCATTGTTTGCCATGTGTAATGACTGCCAGGACGCAGTGTGACAGTGAGGGTATTTGTTATTGACAAGGAGGTTTGATTGATTATTCAGATTACAGACACATAATTATATTAAGCAGACAAACACCATAAAATAAGTCATCAAAGTTATTTACTATTATTGATGTAATGGTACCCTGTGCATTTGGCTTTAATGCGTGTCTGGCTGGTTACTATTGATTACTGTGCATTTACAATGTACTAATAAATAGCCAACAGAAGTGAAATGAAGAGACAAATATTTTATGCATATATATACCAGTGCTTTATTTTTAATCAAGCATTAGTATAATTATTTTACAGAATATTACTACAATAAAATTATAAAGCACTATGTAATATGGTGCTATAGAAAAACATGATCAACATGATCAATAGGCACCACATAAATTATTTGCAAATATATACGAATCTTCTGCTTGGCGATCCAATCGTATGTAAATCAGAATTTGGTCCTTTATGTTCATACCTTAGGCTTATTGTAATTCCCATTTTTACATGTACTGTAAAAAATACTCCTCTTTAATGAATGGAAGCTATTAAAACGCCAACATTTATTTAATTTTATTAAAAAAAAGGGCTTAAAAATGTATAGAAACGTAAAAGTATAAAATCCTGATACAGGTTCGGATCATTCCTCCGCTACTGTTCCGAGCGCAAAGGCTGTAGATATCCAATGCCAGATCCCCACTGAATCCAAAAAGTTACTTTTGCAGGACCAAGGAGTTATGTGACCAGGACCTTACCTTAGGATTTCCATACCGCTCCCACATAAAATGGAGACGACTTGTAATATTGGAGAGTGTGCGTTGACTGAGACGTGCCCTTACTGTGCTATATAATTACCTTCCACCTAATTAAACTTCTTCATAGGAAAAATAAAGGTGGTTCATAGCAACCAATTAGATTCCAGATATTATGTATTTAATACATTCTACAAAATGATAGCTGGAATCTGATTGGTTGCTATGGAGAACACTTCCACTTTGCCTCTTATAATTTCATTCATTATACTCCATAGGGTACAAATCTGAGACAAGTTTTTCATATCCACAATTTAATTGTATATTCCTATTATATATGTGGCACAAACTGGGTTTGCTATGTGATTCATCCACCAAGTATATAACCCACTTTTCATCTGTCTTTGACCACATGGACATTTTTGTTAATAAAGAACCATTTGCAATGCCCAATTCAATGCTTTGTCCAATGTTCATCTGGAGCCGAGAGGCCTTTTATTTGATGATAATACCAGACCCTCCAACATGACCCATTCCATTAAGTACAATTTAATCTGCTCCTGAGCTTCCAGCTGTCACTCACCTGGTTTAAATGAATTAACTGATATTTAAAAATCTATTTGCCTCCAACAAAGGTGGTAACCATAGTAACTGACAGTTGGAAACGGAGGAGCAAAGTATTTTGTACCTAATGGAATGGGTCATGTTAGAGGGTATGTAATACTGACGCATGATTCACTTGTACAGAGAAAGCATAAAGGTCAGTTTTAACAGATAGGTTACAGCTGCATGTGAGCTGAGCACAGCTTTTGTAGTCAGAGGTTCCTCAGATACTCCATTAGACCTTACCAGGGAATAGAAAATGTATCTGTATATGTACTGTAGGCGTTACACACCTTAATTTCAGGATGAATAAACTGACTATATAATTCATGTTTTTCTTGTGTTTTTGCAATAAACCTTTATATCTCTGTTCTTCAAACTCAAATAACCTTCAATAATGTCTAGACCTTCCAATGGGTACAGCCAGGATTTTTGTCTGACAGATTTTCTTGACATTTTGAGTGAAGCAGCAATAGCAGTGTCTGTACAACCCTAGCCGGTGTCATTACCAGGCAGCCTGGCAAGAACATGATGCCCAATTTAAAATAATGAAGATCAAACACTGTCATCTCCTGTCTGTGTTTCTCCTGTTAAAATGTCTTTACTGACTGTATAACTGGGGGCCTTTTGTACAGGTATAACACATAGGATTATGGAAGGCAATGTGTTGCATACACAATAGTGAACTTTTTTTGTCAGGACAAGCGATGTTCAACAAACATCAAGACTGATGTCTGTCAGGCACAGCTGGCTGCTTATGTTGCTTTGCACCTATGCGGCGCTCAGCACTTCTTTATAATGTTAGTGTACTGACATGGCTATTTGCTCTATATGAATGATAGGTGGCTGAAACCTTCCACAAGGGCAGGATAAACAGTGCTGTGTATTCACCCTTCCATTTGGTTTATATAGCAGGAAAGCAGCAATAAATTGCTGGACTGAAAGAGATGTATGTTGTGAGCATGTAGCCCATCCGAATCATTATTAACAACCGATGAGAGAAGAGGAGGAGGGAGGAATCCTGGGAGATTTCACTCAGAGCAGCACCAGCTAATTCAAAATCAATGAGCATTCTAAAGGCAACTAAATGACCCTTAGAAGTGCCACTGAAATGTATATGGAAGTTTCAAAATGTTTTTTTCACTAAAGTACAGGATAAAATGGTTTCCAAATTAATATTTGATATGCCTGAGTTACGCTAACTTGTAAGCTATAACATAGTAAAGGGGTCATCATAATCATCCATTAAGGAGTTATGGCTGAATTAAGCCCAAAGGAGATTATACATCCTTGCACAGGCTGCAGTCCAGCTGTGATGTCAGGATTGTGGGTGTAGATCGGTGTTGCCAACTCTGAAATTGAAAACAAGCAAGTTATGTGTTAAAGACAAGCCCAAAACAAGGCAACCCAATGCTAAAAATTCCCCCCCCCCCCCAAAAAAAATAGATACCCTTATCAGAGATATGCATTCATATACCACTCATACTCTTATCAAATCCTATTAACTCCACTCCCTCCAATTTACACCTCATATACTTTACCTTTGTTTAACCTTCTCCCTTTTTTTAAAGGTGTCTGCTCTGCCAACATCTTTAAAAAAAAACACACAAAAAACCCTGCATCTGGGGAAAAAAAACAAGCCCAATTCCACTTGTTATAAGCAGAATTGGCAACTATGGTATAGATAGGAAAGGACTGGGTCTTCCCTGTCACAGCAACTAGAAAATATGGCCATTTCCTGTAGGAGGTCCCTTTTACCTTTTTACATTTGCCCAACCTCTCTCCCTATGTTTGATAGAATGCGGGTTGTATATAGACTGGTTGTGTTAGGACGTAACTGGTTGTAAACAATAGCAAGTTGGCAGTGTTGTGGTGGTGCTCAGTGGTGACTTTTTTGTGGAGGACCATGTGAGCAGTTGCCGAGTCTTGTCTGGTTTGGGCAGTCTCAGATGTTTTCCGGCCATTCATTGGGCCTGATCCAGAGCAACGACCGCAAGCGAGCGTACGACGAGCGTATGCGAAAATTCTGCGAAAAATTCGCAACGCGCATGCCCAGTATGACAGCTTCCGGTCGCCCGAGCGTCGAGGTACTGGAGAGAGCTGGTTTGGAGCGCTGAGGTACTGGAGAGAGCTGGTTTGGAGCGCTGAGGTACTGGAGAGAGCTGGTTTGGAGCGCTGAGGTACTGGAGAGAGCTGGTTTGGAGCGCTGAGGTACTGGAGAGAGCTGGTTTGGAGCGCTGAGGTACTGGAGAGAGCTGGTTTGGAGCGCTGAGGTACTGGAGAGAGCTGGTTTGGAGCGCTGAGGTACTGGAGAGAGCTGGTTTGGAGCGCTGAGGTACTGGAGAGAGCTGGTTTGGAGCGCTGAGGTACTGGAGAGAGCTGGTTTGGAGCGCTGAGGTACTGGAGAGAGCTGGTTTGGAGCGCTGAGGTACTGGAGAGAGCTGGTTTGGAGCGCTGAGGTACTGGAGAGAGCTGGTTTGGAGCGCTGAGGTACTGGAGAGAGCTGGTTTGGAGCGCTGAGGTACTGGAGAGAGCTGGTTTGGAGCGCTGAGGTACTGGAGAGAGCTGGTTTGGAGCGCTGAGGTACTGGAGAGAGCTGGTTTGGAGCGCTGAGGTACTGGAGAGAGCTGGTTTGGAGCGCTGAGGTACTGGAGAGAGCTGGTTTGGAGCGCTGAGGTACTGGAGAGAGCTGGTTTGGAGCGCTGAGGTACTGGAGAGAGCTGGTTTGGAGCGCTGAGGTACTGGAGAGAGCTGGTTTGGAGCGCTGAGGTACTGGAGAGAGCTGGTTTGGAGCGCTGAGGTACTGGAGAGAGCTGGTTTGGAGCGCTGAGGTACTGGAGAGAGCTGGTTTGGAGCGCTGAGGTACTGGAGAGAGCTGGTTTGGAGCGCTGAGGTACTGGAGAGAGCTGGTTTGGAGCGCTGAGGTACTGGAGAGAGCTGGTTTGGAGCGCTGAGGTACTGGAGAGAGCTGGTTTGGAGCGCTGAGGTACTGGAGAGAGCTGGTTTGGAGCGCTGAGGTACTGGAGAGAGCTGGTTTGGAGCGCTGAGGTACTGGAGAGAGCTGGTTTGGAGCGCTGAGGTACTGGAGAGAGCTGGTTTGGAGCGCTGAGGTACTGGAGAGAGCTGGTTTGGAGCGCTGAGGTACTGGAGAGAGCTGGTTTGGAGCGCTGAGGTACTGGAGAGAGCTGGTTTGGAGCGCTGAGGTACTGGAGAGAGCTGGTTTGGAGCGCTGAGGTACTGGAGAGAGCTGGTTTGGAGCGCTGAGGTACTGGAGAGAGCTGGTTTGGAGCGCTGAGGTACTGGAGAGAGCTGGTTTGGAGCGCTGAGGTACTGGAGAGAGCTGGATTGGAGCGCTGAGGTACTGGAGAGAGCTGGTTTGGAGCACTGAGGTACTGGAGAGAGATGGATTGGAGCACTGAGGTACTGGAGAGAGCTGGTTTGGAGCGCTGAGGTACTGGAAAGAGCTGGTTTGGAGCGCTGAGGTACTGGAGAGAGCTGGTTTGGAGCGCTGAGGTACTGGAGAGAGCTGATTTGGATGCCATCTTTGAAATGTGTAATAACTGCTGTACTTACTATGCTTTTGTGGCTCCCATCAAATTTAAAAGTCATTTAAGATATAACCTAATAAAATTCCAAATACTTTTAGTTATATCCCAAATCTGTGTCATGTCATTTTTATTAGTGTGTATTTAGAAGGTGGGCCTGCAGCATGGGCAAACCATAATGATATCCCTGTAATATGTAAACATTGGACCCAATGTTGTAACTACTGTGGGAGCAGGGTGCAGGAGGAAAGGGAGCTTGTGACAGCCTCTCCCCCTGGCACTCATAGAATGGGTCCTCATGACTCCACCCCCCTAATCAACCAGACTCGTGCCTAACTTCTATGTTATGGGGCCTAGGTCTAATTTAGCCCCGGATTGAACCTTCCATGCAGGGGAAAGGAGGCTATTTTATCCGCTCTCATCCCTTATGCCACCAGACCCCTACCTTAACCTTTCCAAGCTGTTTTCACTTAAAAAAAGGATGGCGCAGAAACCTACTTAGCACATTGGGCCTGATCCAGACCTACGGCCTGATCGAACGCCGTTCGGGAGCGTAAAACCGGGCTAAAAAACGCACTGCGCATGTGCAGTATGACAACTTCCGGTCGTCCGAAGGACATCAGCGTACAGCGAGTGTATTTTCAGCGTGTTTTGTACGACGATAGTCCTGACGCTCGAGTTACTACACAGAGGCGGGGATAGCCATTTAAATTGTACAGTATGGGCGTGCTAAGCCCCGTACGACCAGCGTATCGGTACGAAAATTCGCACGCACGCTTGAAAAAGTTAGGGTGGGGTTCAGGCGCCGTAAGTCGGTATAATCAATGGGAGTGTCATGGGCGTGAAAGTTTATACGCCCGGGCGATCATATGCTACGCTCGCGGGCGTAGGTCTGGATCAGGCCCATTGTTACTGTATAATTAGCATACCTTTCCCTTCCACTAATATCCACAATCAGAAACACTAAGGACCGGATTCACACCTAAGAAGTAGTCGCTTCTTAGGTGAGTATCTTTAGTAAAGGACCCACTGCACATGTGTAGCAGGTCCTTTACGCAATCTACGTACCAGTTTAGTAAAAAGAGGTGGCGTAATGCCACCTCTGGGAGGGTGCGGACATTGCACAGATAGTTAAGGTAGCCCAATGACACTCGTAAGTGCCATAAGGTACCTAAAAAGGGGGACGGGATGGGGGCAGGATGGGTGAGTTAGGTGCGGGTCTGTCCTCACCCATATCACAATGGATCTGTGAATTCGGTCCTAAACAACTAGGAACGGTATGGAAGTCTGTATGCAGAGGATCTAGATTAAGAACCACTGATAATGGAATGAATGACAAAGGTGGTGAGCAAAATATTTATATTTTAATACAAAAGCAAGTTCCGTCACATGAAAATATAATGTACAGTATATCTGAGATAAGAGAATCACCTGGGATTATATCAAAAGCTTGAAAATAAGAGGTAATCATGTGGAAAGTTACCCCTCGTCAAGACCATGTTGGATTACATAGGAGTACATTTAACCTGCTCAAAACATAGATGAAAGATGATGTTTCCTGAAATTCATTCTGGTTTTTCCCAGGTGTAAAATGACACCTGTTTTCTTTTTATTTTCAGCCTATAGAGCTGGTCTCTAGTGCTCATTCTGGACCGTCCAAAAAGTGTATGAAACTGTTTGACATATTTTGCCCCAAAATTAGATTGAATGGACATTTCATTTATTTTGTATGAGCATTGAGGGCCTGATCCACAATTAAGAGTGAGTGAGAGTGAGATCCGCATCTAACTCACTCATCCTTCCCCTGAACCCTGCCTCCCCACTTAAGAGACCGCATCCACGCAATCTACATAACGAAACGATACGCGGATTACGTAACATAGTTATTACGCATGCTTAGTAGCTATTATCGGTAACTTAAGGGCATATGTGTAATACTCCCGGGCCTGTGAATCCGACCCTTTATCATTAATGTCCTTATGATAAAATGGAAATTCACCCATATCATTCTAATAATTAGAATATACAAGAAACGTGACCACAAAATAAGATAAATAAATGAAATGACATATTGTCAGACAGGAATATTCATCTATGGTAACTATAACCCTATAAATAAAGTTACATTTAGAAAAACACCCGGTGGCTATATCCAAACTTACTATGGTGTGAAACCAAAAATGATTACACACATTTATATGCACTGGTCTTCAAAGAAACTACACAATGAAACCACATCTAGACAATGAGCTGTTGTCTGAAATATCTGAAGCCATATTGCATTATACAGTTATGTATGGTTGTAGCTCTGAATACTGTTTATTTATCTTTTTTTTTCTCCTCCTCCTCTCTCTCCATCCTCTTTATTTCCCACCTTCCTATCTCTCTCCTGATACCACAAATTTTTGCCTCAAACAAAAACACCCCCATATGTTTTGAACCATACCAGCGCCTACCATCTCCCTTACCCCGTGACATACACTTGCTATATGCCAGGCTTTGTTATATACCTCTCTCCTTCCTGTATTTCTCCTTCCCTTACTAGTGGAATTGCAGCAGTGACTGACGGGCGGGGCTTAATGACATGATTTGCATAAATCACATAATTAAGCCCTACCCCCAAACCGACATCCAGTTCTTCCTCCCGAGATCTCCCGGAGGGAAGAACTAAGTTGACAACCCTGCTCTATCTCCATCCTCTTTCTCTCACACCTGCCTATCTCGCTCCTTCACATCTCTCTCTCCCTCCCTCTCTCTCCTCTCAATCTCCATCCTCTTTCTCTCACACCTTCCTATCTCTCTCCTTCACATTTCTCCTTTCCCCCTCTCTCTCTCTCCTCTCTGGGCCGTATGCAGAGCTCTGGCCGCATTGCATTTGTGGCCGGAGTTTTCAGAAAAGTGCGACTGCGCATGCGCAGTAATTCTGTAACGTAATCTACGGTACTTCCTGCAACGTAGATTGCGTATACGCGGTCTTTAAGATGCAATATGGCCAGAGCTCTGCACATGGCCCTCTATCTCCATCCTCTTTCTCTCACATCTTCCTATCTCTGTCCTTCACATCTCGCCCTCCCCCCCTCGCTCTCTCTCTCTCCATCCTCTTTCCC
>WWET01000669.1:352429-368126 GCA_011038615.1 Limnodynastes dumerilii | reverse complement strand
TCTAGCGAAAGACAGCCATAGAGCAATACAATCTTATTTATGTTATTAGATGCTCCAACAGGTCTGGTCTGATTCAGACCGTCTGAAGTATCCCTGGGAACTAATAATGTATTCAGTCAGTCAATCAATCAATCAATCAATCAATCAATCACAATGGACCATGTTCACACCTAAGAAGCTCCGGCTTCTTAGGTGCCTTATTTTCCGAATGTAACTACTACGCATGCACAGTAGTACAAGACGCAATCTACGTATCAGTTTGGTACCTAGATTGCCCCTGTGCGTTCTTTAAAGACCGCACGGAGTAGTTTAGGAAGAAAGAGGCTCCTCGGGGAGTGTTCAGTTAGATCTGGGAGGGGGAGGGATTTAGATTAGCTAGGGAATTTTAACACTTTGGGGGGGAGTGGTTAGTATGTCCCAAGTAAAATGATGTTCAGATGTGGTATGAAATGGTGAAATTTGCAACAATGTAGGGAAATTACAGTGCTTAATACAACACCAGGCAGCTTCTAACTCTTCTGTGTTCACACTTGTCAAGTATGTAACAAATTCTACTTAAATATACACCAAAAATGGAAGCACCACTATAGATAAGAACACATCACACTATAACCCACATACATATATCATAAGTTCATTTCAATAGGAAGTCTCGTGATATATCTCAGTTTTTATGCCAACAAGGCGTTTTGGCAGAATAACTCACAGTCTCGTTGTGAAGTTTGTAGTTTCCAAAGGCGCATATAGTATATACCGGTATATATATTTTTAACCACGTTAAACGCGTTTCAATCCTATCGGATCTTTCTCAATGCTCTTTCTCGAGACCTTGAGAAAGATCCGAGAGGATTGAAATACATTGGGAGTGGCTAAAAAGTTTTACTATATGCGCTTTTAAAAAGACTCCCTTGTGAGTATTATTCCGTGTTTTATTGAACATAAATAAATGATTTTGGCACTATTGCAGTGCTTTCTGCTTTTGTCTTCCACTTGGCATCTGACATCCAATTGAACCCTGAGGGGTCAGAAGGTCAACGTACCGGACCGCATTGGGAGAACCGACGCACAAGACACACGTGGAGACCAAGCAGCACCTTTCCGGACATGAAGAAAATACTCAGAGGAATCCTCCGTACCTAAGAAGAAATCAGCCTTTGGAAACTACAAACTTCACAACGAGACTGTACGTTATTCGGCCAAAATTTCTTGTTGGCATAAAAACGGAAATATAAAAAGAGACTTCCTATTGAAATGAACTTATGATACATGTATGTGGGTTATAGTGTGATATGTGCTTATCTATAGTGGTGCTTCCATTTTTGGTGTATATTTAAGTAGAATGGTATGAAATGGTAAATGTTCAGTATCTTCGGGGCCGTCTTTTCCACTGGGCACAGTACAGTATGTGTATATATATATATATATATATATATATACCGTATATATACACACACACACATCTATATATATATACAAGTCAGTAATCAAGATATATATTATGCAATATTGGGTGCTATATTTCTATAAAGTAACAATTGAAACATTAGGTTGTCACAACAACCCAACCCTCTCTCCCATTCACACCTTACATACTTTTACCTGCCTTTATCTTCTCCCCCACTGCTCTGTCGACACCTTCAAAGAGAAGAAAAAAGAAAAAAAAAACAAGCCCAAAAACTGCAACCCGCGGCAAGCAAAAAAAAGCCGCGACTCAGGAAAAAAACAAGCCCAATTCCGCTTGTTATACGCAGACTTGGCAACTATGCCAGTAGTTCACTGGGCTCCTCACAAGAAAACTGAATGTACCATGTGACTGCTGCAGTCACATGGTACACAGTGCAGGGCGGGCTGCTTGATCTTGGGAGGCTGCAGCTGCTTATCTGTGACAAGGGGAGAGGATTGGGCTTCAGAGTTAGGTAAGTAGAAAATCTGTCAATTGCCAATGCCCCCCATAACATTGTACAAATATAGGAAAAAGACTGCACATACAGTGTGAATAAGAAGGTATTATTACTATAATATAGATATAGGGGGAAAAGGGGGGGGGTGTATTGATACAGGGGGAGAAAATGTGACTGGAGACATACAGAGGTTGCACTCATTTATATATCACATAAATACACTACATCCATATTCATATTTATCCTAACTCATGATTTAATAACAAAATAGGCAAAATATTTAAAAATGAGAAAAAGACTAAACTGAATTAAACTTTTATACATAGTAATTCATTCCAAGAGAGATTCTAATTATTAATTAATATTTTGTATTCTTGCCACTGTTCAATTAAATTCATGAATATTAATTGGAATTTCTTTATCAGAAAGAATCCTGATATTCCAATATAAGAGTGTAAACTGGAGCATAGTTTTTAATACTAATAGTCTGTTTCACATTTCTTACTTTCTTTATCTGTGCTGAATCATGAATTCTAATAAATATTAATATGGATGTAATGTTTTTATGTGATTTAAAAATGAGTGCATCCAACAAAATGATGTTATTTTCTTCTTTTTGCTGGAATTGTCTGAATAGGTCACATATATTAGTACTTACCCCCTCTGTCATACCATACATTGAATTTCATACCTCCTTAATTGTACTTGATTTATCCCTGCCAGTAGCGTTATATTTGTTACATAATAAGCTCTTATTAATTCTTAATTGTGTTGAAATTATCCCTTATAATAGGCCTTTCTGTTGCCCCAGTTATAAAACCTTATTAGAGGTAGAATATAGAAAGTATAATTTAAGCACCATTAAGGGCCTCATTTACTAAAGTCATGTTTTTTCTGCGATTATACATTGCCAGCCATCGCCATATGACATCATAGAGGCTATATAAGGGGGTCCTCTAGTGACCGAAGGCTCATTAGCAATGGAACCCCGAAGGAGCAGAACCGACAATCGTCATCACTCTGAGCAAGAAGCAGGAAACGTCAATAAAGATGCCCATTTCTTCTAGCAAGTCTCCCAAGACTTATATTTCAGAAGGGCTGCTATTGTGACTAAAATATATAAATAGACTGCTAACGATGAAACTAACTATTATTACAGTGTATCTGGGCAACTTGCATTTATTACAATCTAATGGGCCAAATACATTATACATGATAGGGAACTGGGGGGGCTAGAGATACTTGATAGGGAACTGGGGGGCTGGTGAGACATGATGGGGTGCTGGAAGGACATTCTGTGGAATACTGGGGGCTGGAAAGACATAATGGGGGGATGGAGGGACATGATTTAGGAAAACTGGGGGACTGGAGACACATTATAAGGATTCTGGGAGCTGGACAGGTGAGGAGGGGCTGGAGTGACATGATTTGGGAATACTGGGGGACATTTTTATTTCTGTGAATGGGTGGGTAGGTGCCCACATCACGTCAAGATGCAGAAAAGGAGGCAGCAGAACTTCAATCAAGTGATCCACATCTTTAAGGAAGTGGACCGGATCTGCAATTAACAGGACCAGATCTTCTATCAAGATGTCCCGATGTTCAAGCAACAGCTCCCGATCTTCAAGCAAGTCATCCCAAGATAGATGACTGCAGAACGGTGAGTTAGTACTGCATTTTATTATTTTTAACACTTAGAACACACATTACACATAGGGGTTTTTTACAGAGTGGCCACCTGTAGTTTACTTAATTGTAAGGGTCACACATTATTTACTATTAATGTATGTTTGTGTATATAATGTTTTTTTTACTGTAAAGAATGTTTATTTATTTTGTGTACTGTTTTTATCTTTTTTTAATGGCCCAAGCGTACCATGTCATTAACCCTTGCCATGCTGTCGCTTATAGTACTATAAGGCACAGCATGGCCAGAAACACATGGCCATGCTGTGCCTTATAGTACTAGCAGCAGCAGCATGATAAGGGTTTTTAGCATTTAGATTTTTTGGAAACAATTGTGGCAAAATCGCCGCGATAGCTGGCGATTGATAATCGCTGCTAAAAAGCGATTTTAGTAAATGAGGCCCTGTAATGTTTTTCCGAAAAGAGGCGAGGCTCTGGGATTTGAATCATATAGCTATTAGAGACAAAATAGATTTAATTTCTTTTAACCCAATTTAATTGGTGACATGTTTCTGAACAAATATACAGATACAGAAACAGCTTTACAATTGAATTTCACTTATATTGTAACAATTTTGGGGCGTATTCACAGATCCATTTTTTGCGCAGTTTTGTGCGTATTTTTATGTTCGGAGTAACAGCGCATGCATAGTAACTTTATTTACGCTATTTACATTGAATTTACACACAGAAAGTCCATTAGGCATGTACGTTTGAATCGCACTTGGGGACATACGTATGTATGGGTGTGGTTGCAATCCGTACAGACAAAGTTACGTTAAAGTGGGTGGGTGGGGGGCATTTAAATGACCAATTGAAGGCACGGTTAGCTACATACGCATGTATGTAAGTATTATACGCACGTAAATGCATACGTAAAGATAAGGGTGCTCTATGGTGGCGGAAGTCTACGTAAAGCCGTCTGCGTGAGGGGAGTGTCATGGGTGGTGGCTTACATACGTGCGTATAATTGCGTACCTAGAACTAACGGATCTGTGAATACGGCCCTTTGTCTACAAAGTAGAACAATGGTGGCATTAAAGTCAAAGCTAGTGTCTCCCAACCCTCTCCTCCACTCCCATTCCCTGTTGAGATCCCAGCAGTCTGGAAATCTGTAGAGAGAACAGCTGATGGCAAACATCCAAATGTAGTAAGGGTGTTGTGTCTACAGTACTGTAATTCTATTTATAAGACCATAACAAAGTTTAATTCAAATACCACATAGGATGAAGGATCCGCCTCTTCTTCCCAAGAAGATAAAATAGCTCTGTTATCAAGATGAAGCAATAGTATTTTGCAGAGGAAATACCTGAGTGACATGTATTAAAGTGCATACAATATCTAGCATTTCCATCTAGAACAAGCTGCACTGTAGCCTGGGGGAAAACATTGGGGAACATTAAGTTTTATTTTCTCTGCAGAATATTGTTGAAAAGTTTTATTATGTTTGACTGTAAGATGCCTTCTGGGGTTTTCTATGAGTCATATACTGCTTTACACACTTTCCATTAAACATATGAAACACATTGTGATAAACGTCCTATTTATTAGATAGTGAAAGAAAGAAAATAGAGAGCGTACATCACCTGAAAGACCCCCTATTCCCTGTACCACCACCCAAATCAGGGGTTCTGTTTGCCAGCTAACTATCAGCGGTCTCTATTATGAAAGTTTTTATAAGGGAGGCTTAGGGTTAGGCTGTGAGGGGATGGATCAGAAAAGGGGGAGGTTAGGGTCAGACTATGGGAAAGGGAGGGTTATGGATAGGCTGCGGGTAGGGGATGGATCAGAGAAGGGCAAGGTTAGGGTCAGGCTATGGGGAAGGGAGGCTTAGGGAAAGGCTGCAGGGAGGGGATGGATCAGAGAGGGGGAAGGTTAGGATCCATCTGTGAAAAAGGAAGGTTTAGGGTTAGGTTGTGGAAAGGGGATGGATCGGAAAAGAGGAAAAAACAATACATAAGAAGCTGTATCGGTAAACGTTATTTCAGCAGTGATAGAGAGGACACCATAATGTTGGCTGTACCATTGCAGACAGGAAATATATTCTATTGGCATTGGTACAATGGCGAAAGTTCTAAATTCATCATGGCACCCATTCAGAATGCCCACATTTGCTTTCCCTGGTACCTGCTGTACCCGTGCCAAAATTTACTGTCCCGGTACCTGCTGCGCTCTGCTTTGCTTCCCTGGTTCGTGGTTAATGTCAGGATTATTGTAATGCCAGACAAAGTACATGTAAACATTATGATATTCTATCAGACAGGTGTTGTGGTAATGACCCTGTCTGATAGAATAATGTTGAGCAGTTAACACTGTCAGCATTTTAATACCGACATGTTCAGACCATCGGAACAGCAAACCACATCCAATACATATATTGGACCAGATATAGACTTACAAAATGTGGGTGTTTTGAGCTCTTTGCAAGTGGAAAACCCCCTGTATATCATGACTGTGCAAGCTTCAGAAATCCAGCATGGATATAATATTACAATCCATGGAAATGAACTCCCCAGCTGGGAGGAATTTATATACTGTAGTATAGTAAGCCTTTATTCCCTATACAGATGTCCGACAAATCCTCATGTTATGTGTGGATAAATCAGAAATCTTAAAGGTTAGGGCCTTGTGTGTGGGTCGGCGGTCAGAACAGCCTGTTTTCGAAGGGGCAGTTTTCTACCAGCCAGTTTTGAACAGGCTTTGAAATCGATTGCTCCTCCCCAGCGGCAAGTGGTAAGTATTTATCTAACCCTAACCCTTATCCTAATCCTCACCCTAACTCTCCCCGCAGCCTAAACCTAAGACTCCCTTCATGGCTGCAGCCTATCCCTAAGACTCCCTTCCCTGCAGCCTAACCCCTAAGACTCCCTTCCCTGCAGCCTAACCCTAGAAGTCCCCTTATACACTAGCCTGTCTGGTGCGGCATCGGTTCTGCGCTGGGTGGTGGGCTTCAGAAATGAAGGGGTAAGTAGGCCAAAAAAAAAATGTATCATACCTACCCATTCATTAGGAAAATCTTCTAGTGATATTTTCAAAATACAGAAAAGCTGAAAATGAGCTTTTCGGCTGTCTGTATTTCAGAAATATGATTTTCTTTACGGAGACAGCGTCCCCTTGGAATTGTAATTCCTTGCGAGCACGGAAACAGGCTGTTTCAAACTAATCATTATTTGCATATATCGAGGAGACCACTAAGCTGCGAGCACACCGTGCTGAAGATTGGATCGGTGCTTCAAATTTTATTGTCACCAAGAAACAACTGCTCCGGGGACTCCCGGTAAGCATTTAGTTTCCCTTTCCTGATTTGAACTTTAATTGTGTATAGTGCTTCACTAATCTACCAGAGACTCCATTACACACGGCATTTAACACCGCTACGTGTTCCACATACTGAGCTGCTTGCCAGCGCTCAGCTGTGGACTGAGAGCCTGACCGTGCACAGCAATTCACCGATCCACCTGAAATCTTAATTCATACAGCATCCAAACACTGCTCCATGCTCCACATGCCGGGCTGCTTGCCGGCACTCAGCGGTGGGTGGAGAGCCTGATCGTTGGAACTTTTACATCATTTGCCTCAAATTGCATCTTACTAATATACTTACTCTCGTGTGGATCCTACTATAAAGCTGTTGCTCACCGACACTCATCTGTATATCTAGCTAATCCCATCTATATTAAGTTGGAGTTCTATTTGAGTCGATTTCTTGGAAGATTCTATTGTGAAGCTAAATTTATTATACAGTTTCTCTACAGTGGTTATATTAACCTCCCGTTCGGCCCCCCATTCACAACTTTTGGGGGTGATTCCCTGCGGACTGTGGAGAAATGTTTGTTATTTACCTATGCTTTAGTGGTCCTCGATTTGCATTATTAGTTATTGATTTTATATGTATTTAATATATCATTTTTAAAATAGTTTTTTTATATGGTCCTAACAATAAATATTATTACTATTACTATATCTGAACCGTTTATGTATTTAAGTTATTTTGGATTCTCCTCGCGCGGCCATACCCTGTTATTTAGTTGTTTTTAGGCATTGCACATGCCTTTGGACACTCGCTTATAGGTAGTTCCAATTTAATTTAATTCAATTTGATTTTTTCATATATATTTCTTTTATTGCTGTTATTATCATTATATATGATTTATTTATCTACTGTTTTTCATTTCCAAAGCCAATATTTTTTTTTGTTTGTTGGGTTCTGGCGCAGTATCCTTATTTTAATTGGGCCGGATCCAGAACTACATCCGTCTTCCATAGACGGACGTAGTTCAATAAACAGTAGCTACTGCGCATGCGTAGTAGCTATTGTACGTAATCTGCGTATTCTTTCCATATGTAGATTGCGTATATGCGGTCTTTTAGACCGCATATACGCAATCTACGTATCAAAACGATACGCAGATTACGTACAATAGCTATTACGCATGCGCAGTAGCTACTTTTTATTGAACTACGTCCGTCTATGGAAGACGGACGTAGTTCTGGATCGGGCACATTGTGAGGACATGAATATTTTCATCATTTTTACTGGTGATGATAATAATAATAATAATAATAATAATAATAATATTTATTTATAAGACCACAAGATGGCGCTGTACAGAAACACAATGGATAAAAAGCAAGACAACATTCAGGTTAACAGACAGAGCAAAATAATGCTAAGAGTAGTATGAGAGAGGCTTAGAAAGGATACACAGGGTAAAGAGGTGGTGACAAATCAGAGGCTAGGAGACTAATTTAACCTGAGGCTTCGGAGAGCAGGATGAATTGCAGGACCAGAGCCAATGACGGAGGAGTGGGTGAGAAACGAGATGATCAGGAAGAGGAAAACTGGGCAGAAGTGTAGAAAAGAGGCTTTGGAACGATTGTACCAATATATGGCATTGGACAGAAGCGTTTAATTTTATATACATGCAATATAAATGATCATATGCAAAATGCACCATAGACACTGTCAAATCGTCTTACCTACTGGATACTTTTATGCCAGGGTTGCCGACTCTCCTGGAATGTCCGGGAGACTCACAAAATTTGGCCAGTTCTCCCGGTATCCCAGGAGAGCCGGCATATCTCCTGCAAGGGACTCAAGTCCTGCAAACCTGCCTGGCAACACTTGTTTACTAGTGTTGCTAGGGACAGGGAGGGACTTGGTCGGTAACCCTGTTTTATGTGATTAGTTGGACAGTGTGTATAGGACAGATGGATCTACGGGATGAGGTTAGCATTCCGGACGGCTGAATTCCAACAATGATACAGCCTTCAACTGAATATCGACTGTATCAATGCCGAAATGCTACTGAGTATAGGAAACTGTTATGTGGAATGGATAACTATCTCTACCAAATCCCAAATGCGACAGGCAATCAATTCTGATTAAATCAGATAAATGACTAGTATTGGGCCATGCTATCCGGACATGCACAGTTATGTATTTTTACCTGCACAGATGGCAGTCCTGCAGCCAGGGTTCTCTGCAGAGGTCTGACACATCTATTTACAAAGATCATTTTAATGCGATAATGCCAGTTTTCACTTCAAAACTGGCCCTATCGCATTAAAATGAACTGCAAATATTTACAAACTGTCGGAGTGGAGTTTTACACTCCGCTCCCTGCGTAAGACTAATACCAGCTCAGGCTGGCGTCAGGGGTAAGTATTCCAGTGATGTTCCCATATACCCCTCTCTTCCTGGGGGAGGAAAAGGGGGGTATATATGGGGAGAACGCCGGAATACATAAGAATATTAGTTTATTAACAAAAATTAAAAAAAAAAAAACTTTTTTTATAAGAAAAAAAAAAATAATACAAAAAAAATAACTAAATAGTAAAAACTCACCTGCAAGGGTGACCCGTCCGACTGCAGGTGTCCAAGTCCCGACATGAAAAGACTGCGCATGTGCAGTGTTTCTCATGTTGGGACTTGATATTTTTAAAGTCCTGAATGAGAGTTACTGGGCATGTGCAGTACTTCATTCATGCATCACATGGACGAGAAGTACTGTGAGGACCCGGCGGATCATCGCAGGTCCTCACAGGAGGGGTGAGTATTTATAAATAATGTGAACGATGTCTTTTGGTCCGATGTTGCACCCAATGATCCCAGCAGAAAATGCAATAATGATCAGTCCAGATTCACAGTTACGTAGTTTTCGTCTTACGTACGTTGTTTTAAGAATTGAGCTACTACACATGTGTAGTAGCTTATTTACGCTATCTACGTACCATTTCTGTATGCAGATTGCGTAAGCTGCTGTGATCATTGGGTGCAACGTGGGACCAAAAGACGGACAAGTCACTTCTCTACTCAGACAAGTGAGGAGTTAAAAGAAGCTCTATTTCACGGTGCAGAATGGGCAGCTATGATAAAGATTTGCAGGGAAGCTGCCATGTATTCTTCATAGTTCCAGTGTCTGGGCTGTGTATCTGAAGTTTCCTCTCTCTTCATGCCGTAGCACTATACCAGGAGGTTTGCTCTCTATAACCCAACAGCTGTTCTTAGGGAGAAAACCTATTTCCCTAGTACAATAGATGTTTCAGGGTAATGGATTCCTGCAAACTTGTATTATATTTTCCATTTAACAGAGATTACATCTACATTGTTGTACATTACCGCAAGACCATTTTCTTAAAAGCTCCATTTAACTCCTCTAAAGAAGACATTGTTATCTCTACAGAAAGCAGTTTCTTTGTTGTAAAGCTTTTAAACAGCACATTATAATCTCCATCTTGACAAATGTTATGAATAAATCAACATAGGAAGCACCAGCATTTCAGCACCTCTGTTCACCACTAAGCATGTTAACAGCTCAGGTATAAAGAGGAAGAATGATGTTGAAAGTCTATTATAATTATCTGATTGCAAATGAAAACTTTCAATCACTTGCCATTATCCTGTTACATAACACAAGATCTGTAACTGACTCAAAGAATCTTGCTGTTCTCTCTATGGCTCCGCAATTGGTGTATTAACTGCACTAATACATCTTTTATAAATATAGATAAAAATATATAAACTGCAGAGTGGAGCAACATTATAATAAAAAAAATACCACAACTTATATATACTTTCTTGCCTCGAGGTTACACAGAGCAGCTGCTATTGTATCTGGAAGCTCTATCTGGGAAATAACAACAGCATCCATAATGACAAATAACACCAGACCGAATCCCAACTTCTGATGCAGCTGTGATATGAGCTCTGAGCACGGCGGAAACTGGGATCTGATGCTGGATCCCTGATGAATCCAGTCTTGCATGTGGGGTGAGGGGAAGCCACTATCCTCACTTGTATGGAGATACGACAGTTAAACCCTACCTGAAAACTTCTGCACATCCTCACGTAAAATAGGAATGGTGGGGAAGTCTGGATAGCACAGGGGGCACTTAGCACCACTTACTGTATGATCTGCATACTTCCCTGCTCCCAAGTAACGGAACTGCTGTCCACTTCCTGCTGCAGCAAATAGCGAGAATGATTTGATCCTGGCAACACCCTGTATGTATTCGGCCCACTTTACTTAACAGTCAAAGGGACTGAATTCAACATGGTTTTCCCAGGTGTAACTTCCCTCTCTTATTTTTAAACTCTGAATCTGGTCCCAGGGAACTGGTAAATGTAGCAGAGGGAGAACACCAGCTCAGCTTATATGTGATTACAGGCTCCATTTACTAAATGGTGAAGATAAACACTTTTAAAGACCTGAAAACAAAGTCTTTACCATTTACAAAGCTGTGATCGCCATGGACACCACTCCCGATCGCCATCCTGCTCTAAAATGCGGGTTGGCTGATCACTTTATTTACTAAGTACAGGACTGTTAAAATACAATACTATATATAACATCATCTGAAGAGTGTAAGTATTCCAGAGGTCTCCCCATATACCCCCTTAATAGCTGTTATTAGGAGGAGTAAAGGCTGGTATGTATAGGGAGATCGCTGGTATACACAGATAGTGTGTTTTTTTGTAAATAAATAAACAAATAAAACATTTACTGTGTTTTTTAAAATTAACTAAAAAGAACGAAAGAAAAATAATTTTTTTTAAATACTAGGCAAAGAGAGATAAAATTACCTGTCTAGCATCTTTCTCTGCAGTTCCGGAGATGAAGTCCCGGCGTATGTGCAGTGTATTTGACTTTTGGGACTTGAACATTTTATGTTTTAATCAACTATCGACCACCAGAGGGGAAAATATTAGTAAATAATTAGATGCGCTAATGATAGCAAATGGAGCCCTACATCTGGAGATAAAGGGGCCATAAATGGAGGGAGAGGAGGCATAAAGGCTGCAATACAGTTTCAGTCAAGGAAACCGTTTGTGCTTCGCTCTCTGGAAATTTATTTGTAAATAAAAGTAAGTGAACTTTTTGGAACCTTTATCTACTCTCAAGGAACATAGAAAAACACCAAATAATTCTTTTTAACATTCAAAGTACAGTTTGAGAAAAGAATGTAAAACCTTGGGGTAATGAGTTGTAAAAATGCTAATTAGCCTGAGTAGTTGGCTAGCCTGCAGTCCAATCAATGAGACAAGACTGGAAGTGTTGGTTAGAGTTGCTCAGCCCTATAAAAAAAAAGCCCTCAAAAGTATACGTTTGTTATGCACAGGAAGCTTTGCCTGAACGGAATTTTTCCTTGAGCAAATGAGATCTCTGAAGAATTAAGATAAACAATTGAGTTTTGTCTAGAAATGCAGGAAGTTCAGCACTGTTGTCTATTGCATTCATGACAGGTAACAGATGGCTGTCATCTGTATTGTGTTAATCAAATAGAAATAATTTAATAAAACCTCCCTTCCCCCCACTTTTTATACAAGTGCTACTACTACAGGACTAGGCTGGTCAAACTAAATCAGGTTTATAAGCAGCATGAGGTACCCCTCCTAACTACAAGAAGCCATTTGTATCCATAAACGCTGGTATGGTTTACGGGGTAATGGTGTGAAAAATAGATTAACAAACCCTTTTGTTCATGTGGAACTACAGATACCAGAATGGACAGTGCCAACTTGTTCAGTGGAACTTTTAGTTCGACAGAATAAAGACAGTAATTTCATCAAAACTTATGTAAAGACTCCTAATCAAACTCTTGTCTGTCCTAATGTATTACTCACCCAAATCCATAGGTTTCCTGTTGTATTCCTGCTTTTGATCCATTAGTCTTGAATATAGAAAACCTTTGTACAGCCAAAGAAGCTTGTCTGGCTGACCACATGTCACATCCTGCTATATTCTACTTCCAATATTACTGCGGATAACATGTGGGGAACCTATAATGATATATGTCGCAACCCAACATCACCTGACGTTGTGTGACTTATGTGTGACTAAAGGGATAATAAAAAGCAGATCTGACATGTGAATTCATGGGAGACATTAACTTCATTAAATTGATATTTAATATAAGTACAAACATTGATCCTGAAGAGCATACGACACAAAGTTCTTACACTTGTGTGCCGGCAGGTTTACATAACTTTGTCACGTACGCCGCCCAGTATGAAAAAGTGGTCGGCAAAAAATTAACGATGGTCGTATTTCCGCCATATAGGTGGAAATAGCCATGTAAATTAGGTGTCGGGGCAGAGGAAGCCCTGATACGACTACATTTGCAGCCGTAAGGCCACAGACATAGCCGTAAACTTTAAGGTAGGAATCTGGACAAGCTCCCTGCACTCCCCGCTACGCGTTCGGACTTACAGACCCTCGCATGCACATAATGCGCGCGTGGTTCTGGATCTGGCCCATTATAACAAAATGACATGTAATGTGTGCTAGTTGTTTTGTTTATTTTATAAAATGAAAGGGTAGTGTAGAAAAAGGGTAAATTATGCAAAGGCAAATTTATGTCTGGGACTGGTGCATTCCCTCAATCAGATTGAGACCCAAGCAATGAACAAATCTATAGTCTCATATAAGGCATTTTAAAGTAACTTTTTACCCCATCAGCCCCCACTTCCTTTCCCTTCCTCCAAAAGATCATTTCAGACTTGTGTACTCTGTGTTTTTCACAGGCTGTACAGGAAAGCCTGATCTTACCACACACAAAGCCTTATTGGCATTAATACGATATATGCACAAACATTTTCTACTGTCTAGAAATAAACACAGTTCTGAAAGGATATTTACCAGGCCAGGGAACTAAAGAGCACTTTATATCACCACAATACTACATATATAATGATATTTACCAAAACACTACATATAGGGCTGTACTGCCTGTTAGCCAGGCATGTTTTCTTGTCTGTAAAAAGGTTTCCATGAGTCTACTGTAGGTTACCTTAGATTTGGGGGATCCCATGCTACTTGTCTCGCTCTAACCAACCTAGGTGGGTAAGCACTTGTGCTGGTTATTAACTGTGGGCCCAAGGCATCATTAAAAAAGTATCCATGATCGGATCAGGTCGGGCCTGTTGCTGTAGTAGGTCATTTAGTAATAGACTGCACTAAGAAGCAGCTCTTTTTAAGTATGAATACGGTCCTATGTTTCTAATCTACTATCCTATCCGCATATATTTGAAATATCCATTTCATATCTGTTTTAACCCATATATGTATCCACATTGGGGTAGATCCAGAACACCGCTTGCAATCCGTTTCCTCGCGTAGCGTATTTACGCGTGCGTACCTTCTATACACTCCCCTTGGCACACCCCTAGAATGTACGTATTTTGTCCGCGTTCCGCTTTCCAAACCCTACCTTAACTTTTGCCCACGTAACCGCTGTCATCCACTCACGTACGTCAACACATATATCCGCACACGTACGTATGGGCAACACATATTTACGCAGCTAAGCACGCCCATACTGTACACTTTAAATACAAACCCCCGTCTACATAGCGTATTTCAGACGTATTTTTGACTCACGTAAAATTGGCACGCCCACACATGCGGATTTACGCGACAAATACGTGACTGGCCCATACATTCACATTTACACTTTGTTACGTAGCGTATTTTCTATGGTGCGCATGCGCAGTACTTACCAAAACGCGATTTTACGTGTACGCCACGCGTAAATTCACTCACAAGCGTTATTCTGGATCTGCCCATTGAGACCAAGGTTTACAAACTTGTTATTGTTTTAAGGGAAACGTTATTAGATAGAGTTATATACATACTATTCCAAAAGAGATAATTATACCATATATGCATATGTTGTTTCTCCAACATGTACCCAACAAACCTCATTATCAACCAATTTTGCAAATCTATTACAAAACTAATAAAGTGCAAGCTTCAGGGTCCCTGATCCAGAAGGGGCTCCAAAGCAACATTTTTTTAGACATTTTTTTTATTTTATTTAAGAGAGCATTTTTTAACAAAACCGATGGAGTTTTTTTAAGTGTGTTATTAAAATAAGATTATTTTAGTGCTACAATCATAGGCAGTGGGTTGAAGTACTAATATTGGTCTGGATCCAGACTTAAGAAGGAGCTAGATCCAGAACTAAGAACACTAACGTATTTACGCTAGCCGGAGATGTAGAAACGCTATTTTGTATGTACTGCGCATGCGTGCTACAGATGTTACGCCACGTAACTCAGAATGTACGTACCAGCCTAGGATCAACAGCATAACTACGAACGAAGGGGCGTCCCAACCATACGACACCCGTAATTACGCTTTGGAGGCGGGGTGAGGCATTTAAATCATACAGTATGGGCGTGTTTAGGCACTTACATACATGAAACCTTTACGTACATCAGTAGTTACGCTTTGAAAAGTTAAGGTAGGGTTTGGGAAGTGTAAAACGTCCAAAGTACATACAATCAAGGGGAGTGCCTAGAAAATATGCTACGATGAAACGTAATGTGAACGCTGGTGTGGATCTGGGCCTAAGGGCCTGATCCAGATCTACGATGTAGCGCTGAGCGTTCTAACGCTCAGCGTTAGATCGCTGACTCCCCCCTGGCACTCTCCCTGTGCGGGCGTATGGCCCCTTCCTTACACGGCTGAAGGCTACCCTAACTTCAGCCGGCGTAAGGAAGAGGCCATACGCTCACACAGGAGCGTATAGCCGCCTAGCCCGCCCCCCCACCCTCATTTAACTACCTCCCCCCGCCCACCTGCACTAACCTGAACGTAGGGACA
>WWET01000669.1:339540-351169 GCA_011038615.1 Limnodynastes dumerilii | reverse complement strand
GTGGCATCGGAGAAAGAGTTAAGAGGCGGAGAGAGTACTAAAGAGAGCAGTGATCGGAAAGAAGGAGTTGAGGGGTAAAAAAAAAAAAACAACAACAAACCTAAGACTTGGAGTTGGGAGAAGTATGAGAGAGACATCTGAGGTAGCGGATCAGCTAAAGAGGGTGTTTTGAAGGCTAATAGAGTAAAGGTTTAGAAGTGAACACTCCATGCTACATTTTGAGACACTAATTCCTCAGTCCAGACTCTGGTATACCCCGCACCTTCATTTGAGGGACGTTAATAAGGAATTAAGAGCCATAGTATAGACTGTTGGTGGACTGGCTCTATGGAAAATCCATAAAAGTGTTATTTAGTGAATATTTAGTGAATATTTTAAGCCACATTAGAAGAAATTAGTATAAGAATAGCAGCTAACCTTGTGTTTGATATTAGAATTTAAAGATAGCAGCCATAAATGTGGTTAGTTCATTAAGTAACTGTACTTTGTCAATATTCACTGTCTGATTTGTTATTTACTGATGGTAATTGTTTCATAAGTCCTGTGGCAACAGTATCACAGCCGTTACATTTGCTAAAATGTATATTTCTTCGACTGTAACTGTTTATATGCCTTGCTTTGGCAGAATATATTTGTTATTGGTAAGAGAAGAGAAAGAATTGCTATTGTTAGGAAATTGAAAATTATTTTTATTGCATTTTGAGAAGTAGTAAAAGTTTTCTGCATATTAAAATACGAACATACTAAAAAAAACTAAACATCAGAAAGAATATTTATTAAAACCAAAATAAATTTATTTTATTAAAATTAGTAGAAAGTTTCTGAGTTTTCTTACATTGCTCACACCTCTCTGCGATCCACATCCAATACCATCAATATATTATATTTAATAAAAAATCCTGTAGCCCTTACCACCCGGGTGCTACATAACCCCAGATGGTTTACAAGCAATAAGCTTTATTGTAAACGTTCATGCAGCGTGGAGTGAATAAGAAAAACTAAATTAAAAAAATTTATTTATTCCTTATTTTCTTGATTCTTTTCAACACAACACAGTTGACAAAGGCTTTAACAATGGGCCTAGATGCTTGTAGGGTTGTAATCCAGCTGTGATGTATTTCATTATCTATTACATTTTAAAGAATATATAAAAACTAAATGACAGGAAGTAAATTTGCTTCCAGTGTAACAATGTAACAGGGGAAATAGGGCCTGATCCAGACCTACGCTGGTGTGCGTTTTTACGCCGATCGTAAAGGTAAAAACTGCTTTTTGTACTAACTGCGCACGCACAGGACACATTTTACGCTGAGAAATTCTGAGCGTATGAGCCGTGGGCGTATAAGCTTCGTATTAACGCTGGAGGGGGCGTGTCTGCCTTACGAAATCTGTAACTACGCGCCGAGGGCGGGGTCAGGCATTTAAAACGTACAGTATGGGCGTGCTAAGCGTCATAACTACGCAATGACCATACGGACGCACGAGGTTACGAACAGAAAAGTTAGGGTAGGGTTTGCCGAGCGTATGGAAGCAAAGCTTAGTACGACCAAGGGCAGTTCCTATTGCCGTGCATCGAAGGTACGCCGGCGTTAATACGCTACGCACACCAGCGTAGGTCTGGATCAGGTCCATGGGCCTGATCCAGTTTTACGCTGATGCGCTGTGCTTACTAAAGCACAGCGTATCTGCATTCACTTTCACTGACACTCCCCCTGTGCGGGCGTATGGCCCCTGCCTTATGCCGGATGAAGGCTACCCTAACTTCAGCCAGCGTAAGGAAGGGGCCATAGAACGCCCACCCATCCTCATTAAACTTTTTCCCCCGCCCACCTATACTAACCTGAACGTAGGGATGCTGGGGGACGTCCCCTCCAGCGTCCCTACGGCGCTGCTACGGACGCCCGATCCACGATCGGGCGTTGCCGTAGCGATGCCGGGCAACATCTGCCGATCTTACGCGTCCTAGCGACGGCGAGCGTAGGTCTGGATCAGGTCCATGTACTCAAGTCACTAAGTTGACTGCACATTTGTCTGTAAATTCATAGTTAACACAAGGAAATGAGTAAAATGTCTTCGCATTGTTTGTAGAGTATGACCGTGATGTTATCGGTCACAGAAATAATATTTTCATGTTTGAAGTTTTATATTTTTGTTGACTTAACAATGGCGCTCCAGGACCTCTCATTTCTGTTGACCTTGATGAAATAGATACAGCTTCAGCATGGAAAAGCCAGACAGTGAGCCTTTCAAATTAACTCTCCTGCACAGAGATCATCCTTTTTAATAATGAGTGGCTCTGATACTTTTATGAGACTGGCTTGTATTTCAGAAAAGCTGGCTGGAGATCAAGACAGATTCTTGGATGCCTTTCAGAAGGGAAAAAATTGCAGCTAATCAGTCTCTGACCCCAAAAGAATATATTGCTCCAGCAGTAGGATGATTCCGAAGCTCCCAGAGATTCTCATTGTAATCCTAATCAAATGCGCAAACAAGAATAATGACATCAGAGAAAGCAGCAGTCAGAGGCTTGGCCTGTGTATATGTCTCACTGTTGACTGGTCAATGATCTTCTATAGTTTTTATGTTGCTGGATATTTTCCATTTTATCTATACAGCTAGAGCGTGTAAAGCGTTTTATACACTGTCTGTTTTATTAAGTTGTTGATTACAGTTTATTGACACATTTATGTCCTTTCAGTGAAGTAATGTGTACTGAACATCCTCTAAATCTATTACAGTGGAACTGGAGTGTAGCAGGTTTAGAGAAAAGGGGTTCAGAAATGAGCAAAAGGAAACATAGAAACGTAGAATGTAATGGCAGATAAGAGCCACACTACCCATCCAGTCTGCCCATACTGACCCTAGACCACTTTTGACCCTAGATTTCATTTAAGGTAGTAGTTCACAGGCCAGATTTACTAAGCTGCAGGTTAGGGAAAGTGGAGATGTTTCCCACAGCAACCAATTAGATTTTAGCTGACATTCTCTATTAAGTAATAGGAAAGTGAGAGCAAGAAACTAATTGGTTGCTATAGGCAACATCTCCACTTTCCCAAACCCGCAGCTTAGTAAATCTGGCCCTCCATGTCTAAAAGGATACTAAAAGGGGATCCACGACTCACGGGCAAAAACTGCAGGGAGAGATGTACTAGGCTGAGTTGACCTTAAACCTGTGACCATCGAAACAGAGACCCGCTATTTGTGATGTCATTCATGAAGTCCGCATGGGTCACAAAGTGTACCAGTTGGTTAGCTTGGATGTGTGCAACATGTGCAAAATGAAGATGCAACCATGATCACTAGCACTGCGGGGAATTCAGATCAGACACAATGTTAAGAAGCATTACTTCACTAAAGGTGTAATTGATAAGCAGAATAGCCTGCCATCATGGGTGGTAGATGAAAATGCAGATGAGCATTTGAACCCTGTTTGAGATGAACATAATCACGTGTTCTGCGCCAAAACCTTACCAGTGTGTACTGTCCAACAATGCTGTAGAATCATGTGAAACAGAATTGTTTTCTTGTGATTGGCTATTTGGGAGCTTCAAATTTTTGTGATCAATGATGTCACAGTGTGTATGAGTGCGCTGTGATGCAGGTCAGGACTTAACACTGCAAGTTTAGTCCTCCTGTCAAAATGTTGCATCATTAGAAAAAACAGCTTAATTGCTGAAAAAGGTGCAAGTCTATATTTGTACAAGCCAGTTTGCAAAGTAAGGTGTGCAATTTTGTTTGCATGCTAGGAAAATACTTGCTTTATTTTACCTTAAATTTAGAGTTGAGCTAAAAGCTTCAACTCTGAAATGGTTTGTCAAGGTACAGATTTGCTCCCTTTTTGGCTATCTTTATGAACTGATGCCAACACAATGGTAGAAATACTAGTCTATTTATTAAATACCTGCCCACCTAGTCATATAGGTGCATTTGTCTATTCATTTTGATTTAATGTAGACACTAATAACATTTTGTGTGTCTGTGCTAGAGAATAAAGAGCAGCTACTCATGTCAATTATAAATGACTCTGGGCCTGAATCAGAGTAACGAGCAATTATGTTGCCATCTGTGGTCACAAGCAGGCACTAACAAAACAAATGCAATTGGGAAGCTCATCCAGTGGCCATAACATGTGCTGGAACATTGTCATCATTAGCAGTCACACCAGGGGTTAGGTAAATACAAATATATGCACTAAAACAAATGCAGAAATGCCTTCTCAGTTTGTACTTAGCCAAAGGTCAAAAATGTTCCAATCTACCACTTTGGTCACTGGGCAGCGTGCGCCTAAATTACGCCTGACTAAGAATCTCACACATTACAATGCTGAACATTTCCATATTCAGATACAGCCGTGGATTTCATAGTGAGACAATGTGACTGCTACATGCAAAACATAAAGTTATTGTTAGTGCTGCCAAAACTCTGCATTAGCCAATCAGAGATGGTGAATATTAGAGATTCTGCTGCACATAATCCAGGATATAGGAACAGATCCAGACTTCCGTAAAAGGATTATTTTCCAATTGCTAGGAATAAAAAACGCACTGCATGTCCAATACAGATATGTATCCTTAGGATCCAGACGTCTGTACTGGAAGTGCCTCAGATGGCGATGTGGGATGGGATGCAGAGAGTGCTAAGCACCCTCTGCTGTATCCAGATTCTGAGCCATACTCATTTAAAGTGAGGACGGCTTGGAAATCTTAAGGAACATCACGTGTGCCGTGGATGTATCTTATTATTATTATTATTATTTATTTATAATGTGCCACAAGGTGTCCGCATCGCCGTACAAAATACAGCATCAAAATGCTGCACAGACATACAGGGCAGGGATGGACAGCATAGCACATAATAATATACAATATAAATATAAAAATATCACAAAAATACAATAAAGTGAAGCAAGCACAGACAGCAAGGCAAAATGCGAGGTGTCAAGCTTGACAGATCAGGGAGGAAAGGATAGAGTGCAGTGAGAGGCCAAGAGGGAGCCTCCAGGTGGGAATGGGGTAAAAGGGAAGCAGAGGGGGACAAGAGGGTATGAAATTAGGGTGGAGTGGTGGAGGAGGGAACAACACTAGGATGGGAGGCCCAGCTCACGGGAGCTAATACACTAAGTGGGGGGGATGAACTTAAAGGAGGAATAAGGAGGGGGAAATAATGAGCCTTTTATAGTGTCAATGATGTCATAGATACTAGAGGACCCCCTGACATCATTGATACTATAAAAGGGGACCTCTAGTGGCCGAATGCTCATTAGCATCGGCACCCCAGAACTGGAAGGAGGAAGTCGGCGTGGCAACAGGATAAGGACCGGACCGAAGAACTACAATCTACTCACCACCTTCTTCAATCAACTGGACCGGACCTTCCAACAACAGGACCTGATCTCCAAGCAACTGTGACCGCACTACAAGGAACAGTGACTGGACTACAATCAACACCTCCAGATATCCTAGCAAGTCATCCCAAGATAGATGACTGCAGGACGGTGAGTCAATAATACTCTTTTTACATATTTACACTGAACAAACACACTACACATAGGTTTACATGTACCCTACAGGGGGATGTAGGGTCCAGATTTTGTTGCTTGTCTTAGGATGGAAAGAAGAAACTCATACCCCTTTCACATCCCCACCAAAATACCCAGGATTCTCAAAAAAACCCGGGTCTCGGAAAAATCCTGGGTATTTGGTGGTGATGTGAAAGGGTCATTTTCGGTCAACCCAGGTCGAAAGACCCGGGATTTCTACCCGGGAAAAAAATTAGGGTTTTTCCCGGGTCCAACCCGGGAAGGGTGGCAATGTGAAAGGTCCAAGGTTGTTTTTAATCCAGGTTTTTCACATTGCAATCTATTGGATGGAAAAAGCGGGCAGCTTCTGATGACATCATCATAAGCTGCCCTGTTTCAGACTTCAAGATGGCGCACTGGTGAGAGGACGACGTGGAGGAGCTCTTGAACATAAGGGGCGAGGAGGAGATTATGGCCCAGATTTCTGGGACAGTTAAAGATGTGCATATATACAACAACATTGCTAAAAAGCTTGAATCCAGAGGAATTAAAAAAACGCAACAGCAAGTGGTGAACAAATTAAAATCGCTAAAGAAACAGTTCACTAAAATCCATGACAGCAGAAGAAAGGGTGGCAGTGGACGAGTACACTGGCGATTCTAAGACCTATGCAACACTATTTTTGGATGCTCTGCCACTTGCAACCCCGTGTCTCTGTCTGCATCCATAACTGGCCACGATCAAAGCATCTCGCAGGACCTCTAGTGGCCGAATGCTCATTAGCATCGGCACCCCAGAACTGGAAGGAGGAAGTCGGCGTGGCAACAGGATGAGGACCGCACCGAAGAACTACAATCTACTCACCACCTTCTTCAATCAATTGGACCGGACCATCCAACAACAGGACCTGAACTCCAAGCAACTGTGACCGCACTACAAGCAACAGTGACAGGACTACAAGCAACTGTGACTGGACTACAATTAACACTTCCAGATATCCTAGCAAGTCATCCCAAGATAGATGACTGCAGGACGGTGAGTCAATAATACTCTTTTTACATATTTACACTGAACAAACACACTACACATAGGTTTACATGTACCCTACAGGGGGATGTTGGGTCCAGATTAGTTTTTTTGAGAATGGGTGAGACAAGGGCATGCTTGAAAGAGGAAGGGAGGATACCAGACAAGAGGAAGAGGTTGAAAAGGATGGGAACAAGCAATAGGAAAGAGGTGTTTAAGAAGGTGTGAGAGAATGGGGTCATCAGGGCAGGTTGAGGGTGGGGAGGTTATTATTAGGAAGTGGATTTTGTTGCTTGTCGTAGGATGGAAAGAAGAAACTCATACCCCTTTCACATCACTTCCAAAATGACCGGGATTTTCAAAAAAACCCGGGTCTAGGCAAAATCCTGGGTATTTGGTGGTGATGTGAAAGGGTCATTTCCGGTCAACCCAGGTCGAAAGACCCGGGATTTGTACCCGGGAAAAAAGAAGGGTTTTTCCCGGGTCCAACCCGGGAAGGGTGGCAATGTGAAAGGTCCACAACCCGGGTTTTTCACATTGCAACCTATTGGATGGAAAAAGCGGACAGCTTCTGATGACAGATGGCGCACTGGCGAGAGGACGGCGTGGAGGAGCTCTTGAACATAAGGGGCGAGGAGAAGATTATGGCCCAGATTTCTGGGACAGTTAAAGACGTGCATATATACAACAACATCGCTAAAAAGCTTGAATCCAGAGGAATAAAAAAAAACGCAAAAGCAAGTTATGAACAAATTAAAATCGCTAAAGAAACAGTTCACTAAAATCCATGACAGCAGAAGAAAGGGTGGCAGTGGACGAGTACACTGGCGATTCTAAGACCTATGCAACACTATTTTTGGATGCTCTGCCACTTGCAACCCCGTGTCTCTGTCTGCATCCATAACTGGCCACGATCAAAGCATCTCGCAGCCAACCCAAACACCACGCACCTCATTGCCATTGATGTTCGACGATGAAGAAACTGATGCTGAGTATTCAAGTACCGATGCACTGACAGCGGAGCCTAATTTATTACATGCATTTCCCACGAAAAGTGAGTACAAGTGTTAATTTAAAAAAAAAAAATATATAACATTTATTAAACTTTTTACAAAGTAAGCTCTGACATTGGAGCCTAATTTATTACAAGCATTTCCCATGAATAGTGAGTACAACTGTAAATTTGTTTTAAAAATATAACATTTATTAAACTTTAAACAAAGTAAGCTCTGCCAGCGGAGCTAAATTTATTACATGCACTGCCCATGAAAAGTTAGAAGTGTCATTTTAAAAAAAAAAAAATATTACATTACATTTAACAAAGTAAGCATGCAATGTATGAGTTCAGAAAAGTGTGTACCATTTTTTAAAGTACATAAGTCTTTGCATGTCCTGCAGTCCATAGTCCTGAAAAGAGTTTGAATGAAATTGTAATGTTAATAACAGTTCTTAAGAAGTAAGTCCAGTATTGTGCCTTTTGTAAGTCCACATTTATTTTACAGGCTTTTAAACTCCAACATAGTCCAATATTTATATTAAGTCCAATGTTCATATAGGGTATCATTAGCAGTTGCTGTATTATTGACAATGTTCTTTTTTTTTTCCCATAGGGCGACGATCTGAAACACATGCTAAAGAGCCAGGCCAAACTCAAGGGCAGGTACAACATCGTAAGCACAATCAAGGCCACACAGGATATCTCTGTATTGTCCATAACTGTTGATGTTCTTGTGTTTTCATTTTCTTCTATAGATGTTCCGGCACATGTGGGGTCTCTGCAGCCTGGACAATTGCCAACTCTCCGCAGACAAGGTGAATTTCCAAGCACAGCAGCAAGCCTGGATGAGGCAAGCCAAACACAGTTGGAGCGACATCATTGTAAGTGCTGCGACAGTCAGTGTAAATGTGTAAAGAGTTTTGTTGCTCCTGAATGCTGATGTGCTTGTTATTGCTTTATAGCTGATGCTCCAGACGATATGCTAGAGCCTGTCCCCTCTCGGAATTCGAGCCAAATAAGTAAGTGGCTTTATTTGTTATTAATATAGTGGTAGTGGGCGAGTACAGTGGCTCTTCTACGACCTATGCAACACAATTTTTCTATCCCCTGTCACTTTAAACCCAGTCTCTCTGCCTGCATTCATAACTGCCCATGTTCAAAGCATCTCCAGCCAACCCAAGCACCCTGCACCTCATCGACATTTAACGATTAAGAAACTGAGGCTGATGAATATTAGCATAGAAGTATAACATAATAAACAATTAACAATGTATAAACAACAAACTACGAACCCTAATATAACAAATATTTAAACATTTTAAACTACTAACCCAACTATTATAATAACAATTCACTTTTCCTAACCAAAAACTAATAATCCTAATATAACTATAAAACAAACTTTAACTGTATTAAAAACCATAACTATAACAACTAACTATAACTATATATATCAGAACTATAACAATAGAAAACTAAAGTAAAACAAAAGAAAAATCTGTGTTAAATAAATCCAAAATAGCCAATAAAACATGATCTACAATTTAGCATCTTTTAGCTATATCGGTAAAAAGCTTGAATACAGATGAATAATAAAAACGCCTCAGCAAGTAAATAAAACAAATATTGCTTAAAGAAACAGAGCGCCAAAATACATGACAGCAGATAGTCAGAGTAGGTGCGGTCAAGTGAAGTGGGGCTTCTACAACATATTGAAAATATGATTCTTTTTTTTTCAGGCATATCAAGAGTGGCAACCACCCCTGAGGAGCCGACCACTTCTTCTGGAATGCGTGGAAATAGTAAGTATTTACATAAAATTATCTTAAATGTTGCTGCTTGCAAGAAGTGCAAGGGGGATGAGGCCTCAAGCACATGGCTTACTAAACAGCGTTTTAAAATAGCTCACATTACTAAATGTTACCTTTCTTTTAATCCCAAACAGTCTACAACGTTCTATTTTAAATAACCCACCCCCCCCCCCCACACACACCTACCAACCCTACTAACAAACCTACCAAGAAACCGGTCAACAACCCGCTCAACATTTTCCTGCATACCCTCCCCATGTTTACCCTACCCCCTCTCCAACTACTAATCTTCCTGGGACTCTAAGTACACCTGTTGTGTTACGAGATCAGCAATATAACCAGGAGCAGTATCCGCAACACGAACATTTGTTGTTTTTGTAACTTTAAGTTAAGTTGTTGCACTGTTATTATTATATATAGATGTTTATATATTGTTATATATTTTCTTATATTTATTAAAAAAAAATTCCTGAAAGCATTTAACAAAGCGTACGAAATATTATTTCTAATATGCTACTACTACAATCATTATTTTATTTTTTTATTAATATAAATTAGCTTGGTTTGTGGCAATGGTGGTACAAATGTTTTTGGCGCTGGAGGTGTGATGCTCTCCCTCACATGTGTCATGCCCGGACGGCTCTTGTAGTTCCGATTTCATAACGTTCCATTCGGGAAGGAAACATTCTTTCTGGATTTCACAAACGTTATGTAAAATGCAACCGCCTCCACCTTCCCTTCGAGCGTCCAAACGCGTTTTCAACAACCATCCTTGCCGAGCTGAGGGCGTGGGTATAGCGCACTTGCTCCACAGAAAAACGATGATGCTGTGTAAAGCCCTTCATCAGCCATCGACGCAAAGAGTAGGCAGCATCCCGATGATGTGCACAGGGATCTCCACACCATTGACAATCTTGAACTTCTGTAAATAAAGAACAAAAGTGTTACTTTGCAAATATATGCAAGTTCCCTTATATACAAACAATACTGTTAAAGAGGGTCAATATATACATATGAAATAATGAAAACATAGCATTTACCTCTCTGGTGAACAAGTATCCTCCTCTAACCCCCTCATCCAGGTGGTAGATGTAAGAACATTCTGGTGTCAAGAGACCATCCAGGCCAGCCAACAAACACATCTGTGAAGCTGAAAAAATGACACAGTTAGCATTCTGTGACACCACACATAATTTACCTACACATTGGAAATGTTTTCCCTACTATCATATCCCCCTGACCCTCCTATACCTATGCCTCTCTCCCTCCTATACCTGGTTATACCCTTCTATCATATCCCCCTCTCCCTTCTATACCTGGTTATAGCCTTCTATCATATCCCACTCTCCCTCCTATACCTGGTTATAGCCTTCTATTATATCCCCCTCTCCCTTCTATACCTGGTTATACCCTTCTATCATATCCCCCTCTCCCTTCTATACACGGTTATAGCCTTCTATCATATCTCCATCCTGTAGATCGTTATATTCCTTCTATCATATTCCCTTTCCTGTACATGCTTACCAATAGTTGTGGTCCACAACAGCCTGGAGAACAATGGAATGCCAGGCTTTCCGGTCATGGTAATCCGCTGTATTTTGCAAAGGGGCCAAGATGGGGATGTGTGTTCCGTCAATCGCCCCAGCACACTGCGGAGAGCCACGTCTCAGAAAGCCAGCAATTCCGTCATTAAGACGCTGTCCTTCAGGAGATGAACCGTCGATACAGCAATTGCAGCAAAGCCTCCGTCACCTCACGCACAAGATTACAGTTGGTGGAAATCCCAACTCTGAACATACAGGACATCGTGTGATATTCCCCAGGGGTTGCATACCACCATAACACAATTTCTAGCCTCCTCCAGGGTGGAATGGAGATCCGGAATGCTGTGGTCTTTCGGGTGAGCACTGGGGAGATTAGATCGAGCAGATACTGAAAGATCCCACGAGACATCCGGAAGTGCGAAATCCACTGCTCCTCCTCATAGGCTTCCACTGTCTCCCAGAAAGCTTCAGCGTGATTGTGCTTTCGGGACCACATTCTCCGATTACTGAAGGTGGTGTACCTTAGAGTGGACATCTGAGTGGCCTTAATGTATGCCCTCCTCCAGTGCATATACTGATGTTGTGTCCTCCGCAACTCCACCATGAATTTCACATGTTTTCTCACCATGTGTAATACCCCAAAACAGGGGCCTGAATAGGCTGGTGTAGCAGGCGCAGGGAGGACAGTGGAGACGGTGCATTGGTGGTTGCCTGGCAACCACCAGCTGACTGA
>WWET01000669.1:304931-338378 GCA_011038615.1 Limnodynastes dumerilii | reverse complement strand
GTGCCTCCAGTCCCAACCCAGGTTTTCTTACCTTACCTGTGTCCTCCGAGCAGAACTGCGGCAAGAATCGGGAAATTAAGTCCCTGTGACCGCGGGTATCGTAGCAACCAGCCAGCCCTAATTATAAAGCATGCAGCCGCAATCTGACCAGACCAGCGTTGCACTAGGCGACACTATCTCTTAGCCACGGGTGGCATCGCTGGGCGGTGCGCCCTTTGGCTGGCACTCCTGGCGGCTGCCATCCTGGCCATGGGGTAGATATGCCTCTGGTTACGATTAATGTGAGCGCCTGTCAATTGTAAATGTCACAAAATAATTGTACAGAATATTTTAGATTTTTTTAATTTTTTTTAAACATAATAAAATGATTTTATTTTTTATAACTGGATGTAGAAATTGATTAGCACAAACACAACACATCGGCAGCAAATTCTGACTCTTTGTAACACGTTTGAAATGTCACATCCTAACGGAAGGGTCTGGATTCGGTAGCAGAAGGTGAGCTCCTGGGGCTGGTGCAAATGTCTTAACATAAACACTCATCAGCTCTGGTTTGGATGCACTTGCTTGTGCACGCCCTTACTGTACATTGACTACGTCCCTCCACCCCTTTGGCCGTGACTGCACAGGTCTTTTTTTTTTTTCTTGATAAGGGCGTAGTTTTAGGTGCAGAGCTACCACGCATGAGTAGTAACTCTTCTACGCTATCTATGCAACTTTCAGTTACGTAGATTGCGTAACGGAGGTCTTTAAAGACCACATTTACGCAATCTACGTAATGTAAAGTTACGGAGATACCATAGAAAAGTTACAGAGATGCCATACAAAAGTTATGACGCATGCGCCTAAAACTACGCCCGTATCAAGAAAAAAAATCCCAAGTGAGAATCCAGGCCTTCATCTCTGAGCATGTGCAGTAGAAAATCATCGTCATGTCAGCTGGTGTACACTCACCTCTGTATCAGCCCTATAATGACTGACTTCACACTCAGGAGAATATCCACCTTGAGATACGTCCTGCTTCATAAATTGCTGGCTAACCAAGGTGCCAAATGTCCTCAGTAGTTGCCAGGAACTACAAGCAAGAAAGTTATTCTGCATGAGGAAATCAGCAGCGAGCATGACAGGATTTACAAGCAGCTACAATAGGCAATATATACACTGCAATAAAAACCAACTCACTCATCCACAACATTGTGTATTCCATAGTAAATTTGAATTATATATTTAGTACAAAGAAATAACTTATTTTTAAACCATCATATTTTTTCTCCAAACAAGTGATAGGTTTTCTCCTTTTTACTGTTATTAAATATGGCATCAGGACCAGAGATAGGTGGGAGGCATGTCCCGTCCAGGCTCTCCTTCCCAGACACTGTGGGCTGGATCCAGACTTAAGTACCGTAAGTGGTTGAAATTAGTTACTCCTGGGCTAAACCATGTTGATTGCAGGGGGAGTCAAGTTAATTGTATTCTTTGCATGAAGGGATATATCTTTGTATTGCTTACTGCACACAGATACTGTCCAGCTTTATTATCACACTGTTATTTAGACTTGGGATAGGAAACATCACCTCTCAACTCTAATCCTGTTTGCAACAGATGAAATATGACTCCCCTGCAATCAGCATGGTTTAGTCCAAGAGTAACTAATTTCAAGCACTTACTTAAGTCTGGATCCAGCCCTGTGTCCCCAACATAACTTTCGTGAAATAATTTGGGGGATGGAATGGGGCAGCAGGGGCTATGCCAATAATATGGCTCCTCCGCTGGGAGCATGGTACTGGGCAGTGACGACATGAGGGAGAAGGGATGTGGTTTGCCGGCACAATGGTCTTTTTACAGACATACACATTGTAGAAAGCGGCAGTGTTGTGACTCATGGAGTCCTAAAGAGTCATCCGCCGAAAGGTTAAGTGTTTTAAGCTAACCTTACCCTTAAGCCTTTCCTAACTCACTATTTCCTGCAGCCTAACCTTTCCCTTCTCTAGCCCTAACCCTCCATTCCCTGCAATACTAGCCCTAACCATCCATACCCTGCAGACTAACCTTCCCCCTAAGCCTTAACCTTATACCTGCTGTAGCCACCGTAGCCTAACCCTAATTTACCCGCAGCAACCACAGCAGCTGGCACAACCAGCTGGTTGTGCATTTAGCTGGTGGCTATATCCTTTTTTGAAATAGGGCTGGCTGGACAGTCAACCCCATCCCAAGCAGCAGCAGCTGGCACAACCAATGCAGGCAATAAACATGCAGGAAGCCCTTTAGTCATCCACATTTTCAGCCATGGAGGTAGGTGACTGCTTCTTTAAATCCACAGAGTTGTAGTCAAAATAAAACTGGCGTGGCATGTCCCTGTTACCTGAGAGTGCAGGCTCAATAATCCATCACTGATAAGCATTTAATGCTCCCTTGCAAGACCACCTAATAGCGTTCCATCAGTTCTGTTTCTGAGATGTATAGTAACAAAGGAGAAAAGCTCTGTTATGTGATCGTCATTGCTAGTTTGTGGATAAATTATGATACTTGGGTCCCTCTCCTCAATATGCTGCATGCACAGGTCTTTTGCAAATGAACAGCTGCTGCTTAGATTATAAACAGTGCTCTGTGCTGAGTGTTGTTAATAAACAACTAGCGCTTAGTACTGTTGCACCTCAGTCTTGCAGTAAAACAGTGACTCTGGGGCCACAAGGAGCGACAGCATTAAACGCTTTAATTACAGCAGAGTGGTAACGAGTGAGTCTTCCACGACTGCCTTGCACCCACCACTAATACTAACTAGCTTCATGTTAGCTTCAACTTAAGATACAGAGTGGCAACCTGCCTGCTAGAGTGCATTACTAGCATGCCACGGAACTCTGTATGATGCTTCTGGGGAGTAGTAGCAAGTACGAATAGTGGTTATGGCCAATGCCCACTGCTCCATGGCAACATCAGAGCCACAGCAAGCTTTAGCAGACAGGCCACGATTCTGTATCTGAAGCTGATGAGGGGATAAGGCAGGCAGGTGCTGGTACCTTCCAGAGCACAGGGCCTGGGTCCCCAGGTCAAAGGCTCTGAGGGCTTTACTGCCCTTACACATTATTATGGAAGACTGCAGGCGTTTCATGGCATAAGCTCTGGAATTACTATCAGGAGTCACCTTCTGTGAAAGCGCATTCTTGATGTACACATAGCAGTGACTTTCAGACTTAGGGGTAAATATACTGAGCAGCGTTTTTTTTAATAGCCCCAAAATATATTTACTATTTTTGTGACACAGGCACAGCTTATGAATGGAGGTGTTGGAAAGAGACGTAACTAAAAATGTTAGCGCCATGGCGCCCCCAACCTTGCATTAATAACCAGTTGAACCTTAAAAATGAACTTAAAGAGCACCTCACGTTGATTTTGCACCCTGGCCGACCGCCCGTCTTTAATATAAGATACATATATAAGACCAGATCCAGAGCTACGTGTCCATTACGATTCCTAGCGTAGCGTACTTGCTATGCACTCCCCCTTGTCACTTCCCTCGGTCGGACGTAGTGTGTTACGGTTTCCAAACACTAACTTTTCCAAGCGTAACTCCTGACGGCCGTAATGACTGAATGTACATACGCTGCTAAGCGCGCCCATACTGTACGATTTAAATGCCTCACCCGCCTCCGAGGCGTAATTACGGGTGTCATATGGCTGGCACGCCCCTCCATACGTATTTTTGGAGGATGATACGTCTCTGGCCCTTAAGCCCTGAGTTACATGGCGTAACATCTCCTGCTTGCGTGCGCTGGAAGTACTAATAGGCGCTTTTACGGTAGCGGCTAGCATAAATACACGCACGTACGTAGTTCTGGATCTGCCCCATAGTCTGTACTGTGTGGAATAATGAGAGCTGTAATTACATGTCCTATATATGAACACAGGAGTGCACTTTAGAATGGGGTTGTATTAGGAATTGTAATGGAATCGGGGACACCAGTAAAATCAATTCATATACTTCCATGTACACATAAGCAAAGTGTTCTCTTTGAGCAGTAAGGCAATATCATTCTGAGTGGAAATACCCTTTGTCAGTGACTAAAGAAATATAGTTAAATAATTAAATAGTCATACATATAGGTCCGGATTCACAGTTACGTACGTTGTTTTAAGAATTGAGCTACTACGCATGCATAGTAGCTTATTTACACTATCTACGTACCATTTCTGTACGTAGATTGCGTAAGCGCAATAGTAGCTCAATTCTTAAAACAACATACGCAAGATGAAAACTACGTAACTGAATCCGGACCATAGTTGCTAAAACCTAATTTTACCAATAATACCCTCTGTCAAGCTTATGTATTACATGTTGTAGAGTTAATTTTTTAATTTAGGAATTGACTTTTTGCAGGATTGGTAAATCAGGCCTCTAAACGTCCATGCACTGAATATGGAGGGTCCAAGTTAATTAAAGTTATTAGAGTATTGAAGTAATGTGTGATGATCTACCATGAATTAACGGTAGCACCGGCCTGTGTTTAGGTAATGTACATATTCATCACGGTAGAGCAGTGACACCAGACTAGCTGGAGATAGGATATAGTCCCGCCAACATTCTCTCTTGTTATTTACATAATGGTCCAAACATTCAAAATAAAACTGCAAGTTACACCAGTCAGGAAATACTGTGTATAATACAGCAGTCGCGATCAACGCAAAATATAAGAAAATAACCTGTTACACAATAGGCAATTGGTGTTTTACTATTTACCAACAGCAGAGTTGCACTGGGTACAATATTATAATAATAATGGCCCCTTACTGGTGGTAAATAATACTATTAAGTGTTTCCAAGTGTGACTCACACAGACACCTTATGAGATGATTCCCTAAGGATAACGGAGCCGGAGAACATATTGCTTCTTATGTCCTTACCATCTGTACATGTACATTCTGCTGTTCTTACCTGGCAGAATATAGCAAACACAGGCAGAGAGCCAAGCATTGAGTGGTTCTATGAGTGCAAGGCATCTTCACACAGTCATGAGGAAAAGACTGTTCTACGCTTATTATCACACACTGTAAATAAGCATTTTATGTCACTAGTTACTGTTAAATGACCACAATAAGAAATAATAGTGTTATAATCTCTATAGAAATGTAAAGCACATTGAGCATCATTAGTTCAGAGCAAATGTAAGGATTTAGATTTATATTGTATTTCATACAAATCCTGGGCAGCTTTATTGGTGCTCTGTAACATAAGAGTGGAGATATTTTCCACAATAAACTAGGTTAATGCTGCCTTTACCATGAAATGTTTGGCTCTTGGTTGATGAACAACATAAGGGAAACAACGGAAAAATAACCACTGTGGCAAAGTGATGCGTCTCACTATAAACCTCTTCATAGAAGCAAAGGTCATTGGAAGCAAGGAATGTATTATTTTTCACTGCACAAATAAATGCAACTAATTGGAGTCATTTTCAGTACAATATGGCTGTAGACCTCTCACAACACATTTGCACCATGTTGGGGAAAGCAGCAAAGTTGATGATGAATGTCACTGGCAAAACCTAGAGATATGCATATGCACCTGTGCATTACCTATAACCTGATTCAGCAACTTCCACTTTTGTGTGAAAACCTGTGTTTTTATATTCTAGGTGAAGCTTTACATAAAAAGTGTTAATGAAGCCCTATATTTTCAAAACACAACAGTGGAGAAAATTGAATTTAATAGTTATCATCATAACCATCATGCCTAAGACACTAAAACACAATCACACGTCTAAAACTGTATTTTGCGTTAAAATGTAAAAAGTTCAGAAGCAAAGAAGCAGATCCAATATTCCTTGCTGGATCTGCATTAACAGAAGGCAACAGAGAAAAGTGGGTTGTCTCTAAGGGCCTGATCCAGACCTACGCTCGCAAGCGATCTTACGCTGGTCGCAAGCGTAAAATCGGCAGAAAAAAAACGCACTGCGCATGTGCAGAGTGACAACTTCCGGTCGTACCAAAGACCTTTTCGAAGCGGCGATTCAGCCGTCCGTATTCTTTGCGTATTTTCCGACGACGGGGCGTGTTTATATTACGAAGTTAGTACGGATGCTGGAGTTAGGGAATGTAGGCGGGGGGAGCCATTTAAATTGTACAGTATGGGCGCGCTTAGCCCGGTACGATCAGCGCGTCTCTACGAAAATTCGTACTGACGCCGGGTTCAGCCGGCGTACGGAGGTAAAGGTAATGGGAGTGTCATGGGAGTGAAAGTTTTTACGCTGAAGCAGTAATACGCTACGCTCTCATGCGTAGGTCTGGATCAAGCCCTAAGTGACCAGTTAAGCTGGCCATACACAGAGATACTCTGGCAAATTAACAGACCATTATGAAGAGTTATCTCAGTGTGTGGATATGACAGGTAGTCTGACAGATGTTTTGACTAGTTGGTTTGATCTTTCAGCGTATTTCATCTTTCAGGACATCTCTATACCCACTAATGTGAAAATCCTTGAAATCTTAAAGAGTCATTTCTGTCAGTGTATGGAGTCATTTGATGGTTGGTTGATTCTGTATCATCATCTGTTGATTTGAATAATGATTTTTCAATGTCAGTTCTGCATTAGAGGTGTGATGCGTTAAAAGATAACTTTAATGTTGAGTGTTTACAATTTAAATCACTATAAATCAACATCAAGAAAGCCAAATGTTAAAACCACAAATGAAATGGTCATCAAGAGAAGATATAAGTAATTACAGGAAGAACTCCAGAAAGCAGGGAATATACACACGCAGGTGACATCTAAGGCTTCTCGTATTTCCATGCGGCTACACAGCCCATGGTCAATGGCTCTATTTACTTTCCAGCCTAATTTTCCCGATATTAAACACACCATACAAGCAGGAAAGAAACAGTGACTTGTTAAGTAAGGATTTATGGTGTTAATTATTCATTACTGAGATGAGAGCTTATTCAAGCTGTCCAGTCAAGTGCATGTTAATTGAATATTAAAGAGCATGAATTTAAGTCTTTACCAAGCATTAGAAACATGGAACTAAATTCTCATCCCTGGCAGGCGGCAGGTAGAGGAGATTACTGGAGGGGCTGAATATTGCTACACTTAGGCAGCTGTCACACAGTATTATTACCATAATGATTAGTCAGGCGTTGTGGTCACAGCTCTACACAGTGAATCAAGGAGGACATATATAAATGAGGAACATACAAGAGAGAACATAAATTCAGAGAAAAACCCTCAAAGCAAAAGCAGGACACATGAGAGCTTCCAGTGTGTTGTAATAAAAGGAGTGTGTCTCAGTGTGCAGCCAGGTGTGAGTGCATTTGGGTGGATAGTAAAGGTAGGTATGATGTAGTTGGGTACAAGTCATTTCAGTTGTTTACTGAAGCACATAGAACCAGTGAGGCGGATCTATTAGTGGAGAGGTGCAGCTGCTGTGGAGTGCTGTTGCTGCGGCACTGTGCATCAAGTAAGTGTGAATAGGTGTTTGTGGAGAATTCCAGACCACAGGAGGTAATGGTAGTCAAAGCAAGAGAGTCTGAAGAATTTTGGCAGCATAGTTGTTGAGATTTCTCTCTGGGGAGTCTGTATGTTGGGTTTTAGTTCCCTTTGGGAAATGCATAAAATAGCAGAGAGGTACAGAAGGGTTGAGATCATATATGAGGGTGCCATGAACATAGAGGTGATGGCGGATACCGCTTGTGAAAATGGTTTCTCTCTCTACTGCGAGCGTCCTTCATCTATATAATTCGTCTTCAGATTTATAAGACTGCTGTGCCAGAAACACCTCATCAGGCATATACTGTATGAAGAAACAAAGAAGGTAGACAAAAAACTCACGACCTCACAAATACTCCTTCATGGGATATGAAGTAAAACCATACAGTCATTTGTGCTTGATGGTGCACACAGCAAATTAGACAAACGCACTAAAGAAATCAAGATAGTGTTTCTTTACACAAATCTCATAAAAGAAAACTCAGATTACAGCTTGAACATTGACCTTTTTTCTACCAGTCTCCTGTGTTTGAAAATGCATCTATTTACAAAAATATTAGTGTCAGCAAATGATCAGATATTTGGCAATCTAGTTCTTATTCCAACTCCTCGTTCTAAGTATGAAAAACAAACGTGTGTAGCAACAACGAGATCAGGATCTCTTCTGATTTAAGTCTCTTATTTAATGATAGGTGCTTCTGATGCGTACATACTATAGAGTAAACCATTCATTTTGTATTATTTATTCTCCAGAAAATAATCACACCATAGACACGAGCCACAAGTTTGTGTCTCCGGTATCAAGAAAGTGGATTGGCGGCCCTGCTGAATACTGAAAAAAGCGGTCTTGAGTGTGACAAGGTGACAAATGCACTTTTAGACTTATTACATTTTTTTTATTAAAGCAATAGGTAAGATACAAAACATTCATCTTTGTCCAAAGAATATTTTCCAGCCTTCGTTTAAATCTAAAAAAGAAAAAAGAAAATTAAATAGTTGGTAATTGCCTCAGGAAGTATCATACAGAACTATAAATGTGTTGTGTACTCAAATCCCACTTCAAACAATCGAGTCACTAGAGAATATATCATCCTCCTATAGTCTGTGCTAAACTCCAGACATATGGGGCCGTATTCAGAGCTCTGAATACAGCCCATGGATACTAATAAAAGTGTTCATGATTTTAATCAATCATTTTTTTTCGTAACTACACACACATTTATTACGGGATATTTATTGTATATAATGTAACAATAACCGTGGACAACATTTGCAGTGCTGGTCATAGAGCGGGCATTATGACATCATGTTCTAGTAGCACGGTTTGTTTTAAAGCGTGTCTGGGATAGCAGCTGACAGGGGGCGCTGTCTCAGAGTAGCTTTTTGGACGCTTGGGGACCTCTGCCAGGGGTGAGCTCTCAATTTAAAAATACAAAGTTGGGACTCTGACAGTGTTAGAGTTAGGACCATCAAAACAGAGAAGCCTTGTAAGTGACTGGGTGCTTATCATATATCTTAATGTAACAAATAGAATAGAATGGTTTGTTGCAAGAGTGCTGGGGTGTCATGTGTGTGTGTGTGTATGTATACACACACACACACACACACTTATTACGGGATATTTATTGTATATAATGGCACGGCCAACATTCGCAGTGCAGGTCGTAGAGTGGGCATTATGACATCACATGTTCTAACATGATGTTACTTAGGCTCGGGACAATCACTGCTTGCTGCCATTTGAGCTTCTGAAAGGAGTGAGCAAGCAAAACAACGTGTTTGGATTTTTAAAAGTAGTAGTGGGAGACTGTCCTCCCCTAAGCCTTGGAGAATACGTGACTGGAGGAAGATGAAGTTTAAGCCAAGCCTGTCCTCCATAACAACACTGAGTCAATTGTCAAGAACTTTGTAGAAAATGGAGTCTGGAGTATTTTTCTCTAAGACTCCATGATCTATAATGTCCTCAATATCTGACCTGATGCTGGCAATGGCAGACAGACATGATTTTAACAATCGTTATAACAAGACTGGGTGGTAACAGACAGACTGGTGGTGGGTAAGAGAGCCCTTTACCCAATCTTACACTCTATAAGACATTGGGGATTAAAACATAAGGACAAGTGCTATACACCACACAATGGACCATCCAGCTTGTAAGGTAAAAGTGCTCAGTGCTCTATATGATCCAGTCACACAGCAGTGTTAGTAGCAGGACTGGGGGCAATATTAGTATGTAAAGAAACGTTTTCAAGTTTGTGTTAATCATGTAATGGGAAGGAAAACTGGATAGAAAAGTTCATAAGACCAGATGACAGTGAGTGTTCCAATCCTTAGTAACATCTTGTGATTAGAACATGTGATGTCATAATTCCCAGTCTATTATGCATCGGTACCTCTCTCGTGTGTGTGTGTGTGTATTCTATTTTAGATTTGAAGAATGCTAAATCTATAATTTGAGAATATTTACAGCTCAAGTTGTTAGCGATTCTGCCTCACAACGCTGAGGTCCTGAGTTTGATTCTCAGACAAGGTTTGTATGTTGTCCCCATGTCTGCACATGGTTCCTTTTCTCCCACACTCCAAAACCATCCTAGTAAGTTAATTGGCTGCTCCCTAAAGTAACCTTAGTCTGTGTGGCTGTGTAATTAGAAGAAAGTTTGAATGGGGCAAAAACTGATGTCAGTGATTTTATACAACTGTAACGTGATGTAATAAGATGGTACTATAAAAAAACCTGTTAATAAATAGCGTATAAATGTCTGCATGCATTTATCTATCTTGCTGCTACTAGTAGATTCTTTTGTAAAGGAAAATTATGTTTCAGAATTGTGGTCATTTAAAGGGGAGCAAAAGAGATCAAACAATAACAAAGGCCTGTATTCAGAGTACCTGACATATAACATATACATCTGGTGTTTAGCGATTTTTACTACTGTGCATGCATAGTAATTTTTTAACGTCATCTACGTACCTTTTTCTTACGTAGATTGCGTAAATGCGGTCTTTGAGACCTCATTTACGCAATCTACGTAAGAAAAAGACATGTAGATTATGTTAAAAAATGACAACGCATGCACAGTAGTAAAAATCGCTGAACGCTGGATGTATATGTTATATGTCAGGTACTCTGAATACAGGCCCAAAGTGAGTCATAAGGCATCTGAATATCACACAACAGTAAAAAGACAAGACAAACCTTTCAGGTCATTACTGTTTTTAGCAACGGATTCCAATGTCTGCAAAAACAACAAAAAATATAAATTGTAATTAAATTTGAATCCCTGTAAAAGATATGTAACAATGCTAGAGATCGCAAGATTTTTCTGACTGAGACAAAATAAAAGACCGAATATGCCCAAAAAACTAGAAGGGCCTCGTCCTATAGAAATCACTGTGTGGATCCAGAGGGCGATGCTTTAATGTAAATATCTGCACAACGATAGAAACTGGGTTTCTATCCAAAGTACACAATAAGATGAGTTAGGTGTGTTTTTCCAAAGACTACATCAAACAACCCTTCTCATCTGTTCTGCCAAAAAGTAAAAATAAACTGTTATGTTTAAATCAGTTTCTGGACATTACTTTGGAAAATTTGCTGGGAAATTATAAGTGAAAATTACATAGGAAAGAATTGTACAACTCACTCTTCTCTATAGGAATATAGATGTTTTATAGGAAAACTATCCCTGTATTGTACATATTTACCAGTAACTTTTAAGTCCCACATGTGAAAAAGTTCTTTATAACACATATCTACACAATAATGACTTTGGTGAATGTTAGGTGGGAAATACTGTATTCCTCATTCAGTACAGATGAAATGAGCTAATATTTCATTCCAGTCTGCCTCTTATGGACACAGCAGCTTGGAAGTAACTTTTCATTTAAAGTTGAATAAAAATATAAGTACAGAACATTGCAGAGAGACAATGGTAATAACTGTAACATGTAAAAAGGACGAGTAGGGAAGGTCTTGTGAAAATTCCCCTGTATAAAAAGGAAACTGGAGGACAATAAAGACATTGGGCCAGATCCAGGGCTACGCTTCTAATACGTTTTATAGCGTAGCGTATTTACGCTGGCGTACCTTCTAAGCATGTACGTATTTTGGCCCTTTTACATCTTCCAAACCTTACCTTAACTTTTCCTAACATAACCGCTGACGTGCGTGTATATCCCTCGCGTACTTACGCTGCTAAGCGCGCCCATACTGTACAATTTAAATGCCTCACACCGCCTTCGAAGCGTAATTACAGGTGGCGTATGGCTGGCGCGCCCCTTTGAACGCTGACACGCTGCTGTTACGTGACTTCCCGCTACGTTCTGTGTTACGTGGTATAACATCTGTCGTACGCATGTGCAGTAAGTACTAAAGGGCGAAAATACGCTCATGGCAAGTGTAAAAACACGAGCGTGCGTAGTTCTGGATCTACCCCATTGTACATAACAAGACTGTGACAGGCTGGTCATTGAAACACACAGGGGATCCAATCCAGTAGTGAGCTTAAGTCAGCAGACATAATGTTCCCCTGGGCACGCTCAGAGCTAAAGAGCCCTCAGTCAAACTATTCAGATCTCAGCACAACCGGAGATGCGGCGTCTTGCGTTCTGAGGGGCGTGTTGAGGGAGGTAAACCAGTAGTCAGAGTTCAGTAAGGGCCTGCATAAACTAGTGCACCTGACCCAGAACTGTCTAAGTCCAGGGTGCTCTCCTTCCACAACCAGTCTATTAGCCTTTCTGTCGAACACATTACAAAGGGTCAGAAATCGCTACCACATGTCCTGTGCATGTGTTACATTACTTCTACATACAGCAAGTATGCAATTATGTCCATTTACAGTCAGCATTGCATTGCACTACTTGTGTTCAACCTATTTGTCCATATGGTGTATTTGATCATAAGGAGTTCAGAGGTGCACAGTGTGGATCATTAATTCATTCACAGGAGAAGCCAGTGCTATCATAGTAACACCAATGCTGCTAATTCCAATTCTCATCAAGGTGCCAGATTTAAGATTTAATGGCATTTCTGTATTGGAATTGGAAGGTTATATTGGTGCCACAGAGAGCTGTTTTGTAATGATAGGAATACATTTTCCTTGAAAACATTTTTGGGGAAAAATCTAAAAATATAATTTTTGTGTATAACTTATGCAATCTAACAATTATTTGTGTCCTGACCTAAATACTTCTACTTAGACTACTCAGTATATCTTCTGGCTCAGTGATGACTTATAAGAAAAGTAAGCCCTCCCTTACCCATGCTTCAGTCAGGCAACAAACATTCAGGTGAAAACGGTCTTTAGCTGCTAAAAAGTGTAATTGCCATTTACAAAGGAAGAAAGAAAAAAAGAAAGAAAGAAAGAAACGTACCTGCCTGGCGTGCCGCGTCCCGGCACATGCGCAGTGTAGATAAGGTTTGGGAGTTTTTGAAACTCATATATACATTGTGGTTTTATTTACTTGCAGTGGTAGTTTTGTGGTTACAGCAGGAAGTTGGAGTTGTAAAGTTAGAACACTGAAGACAACATGCTCCCTCTTGTGGCTAAAACAGTAGACTCATTGCTTCAGAGCTACTTTATAAATACACGTCACAGTGGAAGCAATTTGACAATGGACAAAACCCTATTGTGTTTTGCAACCTCGATCACACCATATACTTTCAACAATGGGTGATTATAGTGCAGTACTGTGAGTTGAGGCCAGTGTTTTATTAGAGTGTACCAAACAGGGGCCACATTTACAGAAACTGTATCTTGCAACCAAAGAGATACTCCAAATCCCTTCATAAAATAATGTTTTCTTCAGATCCCTCCTTCCTCCACAGCTAATCTACAATTTGAATATGATGCGTTACTAAGTCCTTGTGAGTATAGTATATACAAATATATACACACACACACACACACACAGGAAAACCAATATGAAAAGGATAAATGCATAAACACAGACCCATCTGACATCTGAATACTTAGCAAATTAGCTGACTCAGAAATATATAATTTGAACAAAACATACACCAACCTAATTCTAATTCAGACCCATATCATCCCTCCTGTTCACTGAAAATATTTCAAAACTATTTTATTATCTTTATAAAGTAAGTAAAATGCATTTAGGGTAATAGTTTTTATGACTACTTACTTGTGAGCACCTCTTAAAGGGAAATAGAACTGACTGTGTAATAAACACCTTATTCAATGCATAGCTCTTAAGCGGAGCACACACCCATGCAATTATCAGGTTGATGATACCATTCCAGACCATTTGGGCCGAGTATGTACACCCCACAATCTTAATTTTGAGTGATAAAACAGGTCACATCAATTGATTAACGATTACCAATGTCAGACAAATGTGAGTAATATGCACGCAGGTCATCTGTCTGTCTGACTTTTCTGGTAGGCTTCTTGGCTGCACAGGCATATATGTGTACAGTGTGTACAGAGTCACGATTATATCAGCAGAGAGTCATGGGAGATAATGAGCTCAGAGTTGCTGGTAAATTCGTATAATGTGCACAGTGATAATTCTTCCGGCAGAGGGTTGGGGGGGATAAATTGGTATAGTGTGCACAAGTTATCAGCATGCTTATAGGGACTTTGTCAGGTACATTTTAAGAACCATCATATCTCATCAGTGACGCACAGGGGTGTTGGACGGCAGTCAGAACGGCCATTTTGCGAAAAAAACACATTTTCAACCTGGCAATTTCAAAATGGCTCCATTACAGATTGATGCTTCCTCGCCAAGGACAGGGAATCAAAGATCCCCAAGATTAATCAGCAGTGGCGAGTATTTCTCCAACCCCAACCCTTATCCTAACCCTTTCTTCCCTGCAGCCTGACCCTAAGACTCCCCTCCACGCAGCCTAACCCTAATATTTACACTAACCTCTTGTGGTGGGTCTCAGATAGGCAATGCACAGGTAAGTTGCCAAAAAATTAATTTGGCGTATTTTCCTGTTCATTAGGAAAACCTTTGTAGGCATATTTTTGAAATAGACAGATAAAAATGAGCTTTCGGCTGTCTGTATTTTGGAAATATCTTTTTCTTTTTTGCAGAGAACACGTCTCATTGCATAGATGTGAGCCCAGCTTTACTCACAGCACCTGCCCTGAGTTGTGGTGTGTTGTGTGTCTCACTCTCTTGCTATATACTCAGGTTCTCAGATGATGGATGTAGTTTGATGGTATATTGGTCTGTTTTGCAACCAAAACCATTGTGCAGCAGGTAAATCTTCTTTTTCAACAGGGGCTGTGATGAGGGTCCTGCAGTTGCAAAGAGTGATCCACTGACAGGCAAGAAGCTGGATCCTAACCCTACCCTAACATTTCTCTTCTTGAGCCCAAACCCTAACCCTCCATGTCCCACATCATAACCTTAACCTTTTTCTAAAGCCATAAACCTAACCTGAGCCCGACACAGCCTGTGGCTATTTCGCGCAGCATTTTAGCAATGATACAGCCTTCATTCAGATGTCAGAATTCAGCCGCCAGACTGGCAACCGCATCCCACAGGTGACCATGTGACAGAAATAGTAGAAGCCACATCTCTGAGAGGCAGATGCTCTAGTTACTAATGCATAAAGGGAAACCTTTTCATACATCTACAATGAATCCATTTTAGGTGTTAGTTGTTTTTAAATATGAATCCAAATAAAGTTTTGCCCCATATGTTAAGAAACACAGAGAATTTGTAGAGTACAGTAACAGTCCATTCCACTGCTCTTCAGAACTGAGAAATCAAAGTACATTTTAAGATATGAATGACAATGAATCGAGTAACAGATAATATAGAACATCCGTAATGCAAGTAAAAATTACCTTCTGTAATGAGGCAGTCATATGATTTAACATTCTGATGGACGAGTGAATCTGCTTCACTGTTTGAAGCTCCCCCTGTTGTAAAATAAATTGTGGTCAATGGGAAAGACAAATAAATAAAAACAAACAAACACTAATGCTATTTATTATATAATAAAATATTAGAATATAAATTTGGCAAGTAGTCAGGAATCAGCTTGAAGTGCACCGATTCTGATCAAATATGGTAGCAGGCAATTACCGTACATTTAACATATTACTTTTGTATTTATAAATTCAGATCAGTAAAATGTTTTGTCTCATGTATATTGCATACAAACTTTTCATTTACTACCAACATGGGCAGTCATTTTATTAACCCTTCCTGAGGCGTAACTGTTAACACTTATTGTAGGTCTACAGCAAATACTTTTGGTTTGAACATGATGTACCTGAATCATATACAAGTAAAAGGGTTTGATTTATTCCTAATAATCCAACTGTAATGGGCCCCACTATAAGAAAATAATAAACACATAGTGGAGCACACATCCTTTCATACCAATATGAAACATAGACAGGCATTCAATTCCAGGGTACTTATAAAATAAGGTCGCCAAGGTGAGTTGAGCCCGGATCCAGAACTACGGCCGTCTTCCACAGACGGCCATAACTTGCTGAAAGATAGCTACTGCGCATGCGTAGTAGCTATTGTACGTAATCAACGTATCGTTTCGATACCTAGATTGCGTATATGCGGTCTTTAGTTCTGCATTTATTTCATTTAAAAACACACATCCATTGGTTATTAACACGCAGCAGATGTTGCCTGAACTAACAATATGGTTCTTCAACTCATGAGTGGTCAAGGACTTCCTTAACTTTTTCTGTGCATATGTTAGTTTACGCAAGGCTCTCCTACTTGTGAATCAGTCCTAACTCTGCCCATACTGTACATTAGTAGCCTGTGTGCTGCTCATTTGCATTAAGAGTCTTGGTGCTCTAGCCACTCATGCGGAACTCGTCGATGCATGCATCAGTCCTAAGTCTGACATCCGTGCATGTGAATCGGTCGGCCATGGTTTACGTGCATATATTTGGGATCTGGGCATGCGCAGTTTATCTGATCATAAAAATATGCACAAAGATTCTACACTTAAGTGTGAATACGGTCCTATGATTTTAATTGTCATCTTTCTCCTTTAATTACCTTACCAACAACAGAGTATGCAATTATTGTGTAAAATACGCAGCGTTGACCATTTCATACCTTATAAATAAATGCACACCAAATGGTTTAATAATCATCTAAAAAACTGCATATTTGAGGTCCTGGGAAATTACCTGCAGAAGCAATAGTTCACTCTGCAATTCTTGCTGCTCTTCACTTGGTGTTTGAGACATCTTTGTTCCTGCAAGTGAACAAATTATCTTAATTTTGGACTAAAAAGAACTCTGCACCTATTATAGTATTAATGAATGAGTTGATTTTATAAAAAAAAAACTAAACAAAACAGGGTAATGAGATATTAGCACTACAAACCATAACAAACATAAAACAGAGGAGATGCAAATTGACACATTGCACATGTACAGTGTCATCTACTTTCCCTGCAGTCAGTCTATGCATTACTGGTCATTTCTTGACATTCTGAATCTTCTAGTAAGTAATCATCTAGTCTTATTCTCTAAGTTATTACATATTGATGTGCATTAATTAACGGTTTAAAGGAACAAATAATAAAATACAATAAAGATGCCATGACAGGGACTCAGCACAATGTTTATGAAATGTTAAGATTATAGTGTATCGTATTATAATTTAGTCTTGCAAGTTGTATAAGTATACAGATAAATGATGGCACATAGACAGCGAGATACAGCTGTTCCATAGAGACAGAGGAAAGACTACACATGCTGCACAACCCGGGGTATTTACCTGCGGCCCGCAGACACGTCAGTGACGTCACACAACCGCACAGCTAAGGGAGAAATTACAAATTACCCTCCAACGACAGAAGTGGGCGAGAAGCGCGCGGTCTAGTTGCATGCTGGGAGTTGGAGTGCTCTGTGTAGTCTGTTCGCTGTAACAGTCGCGTGACAATAACTACAAGTCCCATCAGCCAGTGCGAAACTTGAGCGGGTCATTGGGAAGAGCGAGACCATAGCTCCAGAGTATGGAGATGTCCGCTGTAATTAGAAGCCCTCCTGTGAGCGCTGCAATGTGTCATATGCTTAGCGCAGTATGTCAGTGTTTATTGCAGTCTATTAGACGTGTAATATTGCGATTTGCGAATATGCCCTTTTTTTTATTCTTTAAGCCAGTAAATGAATGACATAGTCATAGTAGTGATAGTTATGTGACAGGAGGTGCTGGACAGGTGATCTCCACCATTTTCATTTTAGTGTCTCATGCTCATTTTAAAAATTATAATATTTAGGAGAAATTAGCTTAGTTACACACTATTTATCAGAGGCAAACCAGTGGGCTGGATCCTGATTCACACTTAAGAATGCGTTAGGTTCTTAAATATAGACAACTAGTAGCAAGGCAACTTCATCAGCACGCCTCCGGTTTTCAGGTCTTTAAGAGACTCCTTCAACTGTAGGTTTGCATGTGTGCGTGTAGGGCATCTAATTACGAACGTGTCTGCATAACTGCGACTCCTTTTGGTCATTTAAATGCCTCCCTCCACCCAATCTTTGTATCTGCTGTGTTAATCATGGCACGGCCCTTTCGGCGCAAGTTACTGCGAACCTAGAGACTTTATGTACGTAGGACCGGATTCAGAGTATCGCATCCGTGTGAAAATCACTCATGCAATGCTTTTATAACGATCTGCGCATGCGCTAAATGCGGAAGGAAGTCGGATTGCTAGCGGAGTTTATGGTATCCGCCAGCATCCGATTCCGACTGCAAAAGGGGGTGTGCCAGGATATTTATGCGGAAAAAGCCCTATGATTCCACCAGCTCAGTGCAGCTCACCGGAGCTGAAAAAAAAACCTTTTTTGTTTTAAAATGAACCCGTTCCCCTCGCCTGCCCCACCACAGCCTATGTAAAATAAATAAAGTCTCGGCCGACAGGGGATACTGCCGCTAGTAGAACTACAGGCACAAGCATGCCCATGAATGGCAAGGCATGCTAGCGCTTGTAGAAGTACTATCGGCAGCATGCCCTGTCCCAAATCCCTTTACATGCCCATTTAGTTTAAAAAAACATACAGTGCCCTCTCCCTAAAAAAAACTGCAAAGCTCCACGTGCCTCCCCCCCAAAAAAAACATTCCACAAGTGCCCCTTAACTAAGAAAATCCAATGCCACATATGCCCCTACATAACCAAAATCCAATGCCACATATGCCCCTACATAACCAAAATCCAATGCCACATATGCCACTACATAACCAAAATACAATGCCACATATGCCCCTACATAACCAAAATACAATGCCACATATGCCCCTACATAACCAAAATACAATGCCACATATGCCCCTACATAACCAAAATACAATGCCACATATGCCCCTACATAACCAAAATACAATGCCACATATGCCCCTACATAACCAAAATACAATGCCACATATGCCCCTACATAACCAAAATACAATGCCACATATGCCCCTACATAACCAAAATACAATGCCACATATGCCCCTACATAACCAAAATACAATGCCACATATGCCCCTACATAACCAAAATACAATGCCACATATGCCCCTACATAACCAAAATACAATGCCACATATGCCCCTACATAACCAAAATACAATGCCACATATGCCCCTACATAACCAAAATACAATGCCACATATGCCCCTACATAACCAAAATACAATGCCACATATGCCCCTACATAACCAAAATACAATGCCACATATGCCCCTACATAACCAAAATACAATGCCACATATGCCCCTACATAACCAAAATACAATGCCACATATGCCCCTACATAACCAAAATACAATGCCACATATGCCCCTACATAACCAAAATACAATGCCACATATGCCCCTACATAACCAAAATACAATGCCACATATGCCCCTACATAACCAAAATACAATGCCACATATGCCCCTACATAACCAAAATACAATGCCACATATGCCCCTACATAACCAAAATACAATGCCACATATGCCCCTACATAACCAAAATACAATGCCACATATGCCCCTACATAACCAAAATACAATGCCACATATGCCCCTACATAACCAAAATACAATGCCACATATGCCCCTACATAACCAAAATACAATGCCACATATGCCCCTACATAACCAAAATACAATGCCACATATGCCCCTACATAACCAAAATACAATGCCACATATGCCCCTACATAACCAAAATACAATGCCACATATGCCCCTACATAACCAAAATACAATGCCACATATGCCCCTACATAACCAAAATACAATGCCACATATGCCCCTACATAACCAAAATACAATGCCACATATGCCCCTACATAACCAAAATACAATGCCACATATGCCCCTACATAACCAAAATACAATGCCACATATGCCCCTACATAACCAAAATACAATGCCACATATGCCCCTACATAACCAAAATACAATGCCACATATGCCCCTACATAACCAAAATACAATGCCACATATGCCCCTACATAACCAAAATACAATGCCACATATGCCCCTACATAACCAAAATACAATGCCACATATGCCCCTACATAACCAAAATACAATGCCACATATGCCCCTACATAACCAAAATACAATGCCACATATGCCCCTACATAACCAAAATACAATGCCACATATGCCCCTACATAACCAAAATACAATGCCACATATGCCCCTACATAACCAAAATACAATGCCACATATGCCCCTACATAACCAAAATACAATGCCACATATGCCCCTACATAACCAAAATACAATGTCAAGGGGGGGATTGTTGGAATAAAAAAAAACCATAAGACACGATGCTAACTGTCCTGCACTGCAGGACATCCCGACGTTAATGACAGGTTTACTATCATTGGGGTATATTTATACCCTTTGGGCACTGCCACAAGTATCGAGAGAACGAAAATTCAGTGTCAGGCAATGCCCAAAGGGTATAAATATACCCCAATGACAGTAAACCTGTTATTAGCATCGGACATAGCGTCGTCTCTTAAGGTTTGTTTTTTTTAGGTTTTTTTTAAAATTTTCTGGCCATATTATGGGCATTTTTTTTTTTATTACATTTTTTGAGGGGGCATATGTGGCATTGGATTTTGGTTATGTAGGGGCAACGTTTTTTTTTTTTAACTTTTATTAATTAAGGCTCCGACTAGTTTTTAACAAGCACTCTGTGCTATTCAGAGTGGGCTATAGGATGCACGGAAGTGCATCATTGAATAGCCTGTAGTCAAATGAGCATGTGCGATTCCGCATTGCACATGCTCGTAACTCTGAATCCGGTCTGTAGTGTTGAATCATGGCATTTGCGTTCCCAAGTCCAACGTAAATAGCATATAAAAGTTGCTACGCATGCGCATTATATCCCTTCGTAAAAATACACACCTAAAAACAAAAAAACCTTAACTGTGAATCAGGTCCTAAGAGAGGAAAGCATCTCCTGGGCAAAACCATGTTGATTTCAGGGGGAATCAAGTTAATTTGTTTCTTTGCATGCAGGGAGGTTTACAAACTCATTTGCCGCCACATCTTATTTTTTCAGTGGATCGATTGCTTCTCATTGCAAGGCAGCAGCAATAGATTATGGTTGGGATAAAACGTCTGTTTTCAAAAAGGGCCATTCTCAGCAACTAAACACACCCTTGTTCCTTGAAAAAGGGCAAACAATTGCCTGAAACGTGTTGGGTAGGAGGTAGTACCCGGCACACTGGTCTTATGGTTTGAACCCTCTTCCCCCTTTCTGCTAATTTGATGAAGGGCCCATAGTTCATCTGATGACAGGATGGTGAAGGGACTCCCTAGAAATGAGACCATTGAACAGAAAGTATTGTTTTATTGATAATTATTTTTATATATGTTTTATTGAATATTAATGAACCTTTTTACTTTGAAGCACTGGACTATTATATATGCAAGTTCGGACATTCACCTAAACATTTAGGGAAGCATAGCAGATGGGACAGTGCGGAGGTCCCCTTTAAAGGGAACGCTGGATTGTGGAGTATAAGTTGCCACCAACTTACCTTTGCTGACTGTCGGGAGGAGTTGGAGCCCTGGAATAAAGGAGGAAAGACATCAAAGAAGAGTGAAAGACTCTGACCAGATTGCATTGACACAAGAGAGACAAAGTGTGAGTATAAGAACCTACCTTTGTGGTTTCTTTGTGTCGGACGTTGTCACCCGATTGTGTGCTGTTCTCCCTTTTCTCCGGAGGCTGGACAAGGTCGGGGATCTGGAGAAAAAGAGTAAAAGCTGAGTAAAGAAAAGTAGAGATCTAAAGACTGGATTTCGGCTTTGAAACCAGAGGAATAAAGTGTGAGTATTATAACCTACCTTTAAAACTCTTCTGTGTCGAACGTTGTCACCCGATTGTGTGCTGTTTCTCTTCCCCCTGGAGCTTGGAAGGAGTGGTGGGTCTGCAGGAGAGGAAAAGTTAAAGGAAGGATCAGATCTGGCATTAACACGAGAAATATAACGCTGGTAGGAGTTGGGGTTCTGCAGAAAGAGAAGAAGAGATCAAAGAGAGAAAAGCACAGATAGAAAAGATTTAAAGACATGATTCGGCCTTGACACAAGAGAAACAAAGTGTAAGTATAATACTTACCTTGGTGATTCTTCTGTGTCAGACGTCACCCGATTGTGTGCTGTCTCTCTTTCTCTTGGGGACGGCGAGGAACTAAGAACCTGGAATAAGAAGGAGAAAAGAAAAAGCAAAGATTATATTCTGTAGTGATACAAGAGGAACGAAGCAATGGGGAGAAGTTGTTACATATCCTCTAAGCTTGGACTCCAATGAGAAGTGCCGTGAGTAACAGAAACACTTAGCTCACACTTATTTACATCTGGTTACGCTTGTTGAGGTGCTCTATCTCTGCTTGTGATCCAGGACATATAAGAAAGAGTGAAAGGACATTTTTGGGAAATAAAAACTAAGAACAACAAAGATCCTTTACATTCATAGACTTGTGTACAAACTATTCTAGTTTTAACTCTTAGCGGACATTCCTATCCTACCCTTTTATTTTGCATACTCTTGTATTCCCCTCTGGTTTACACCCAGAGGGTTGTCTAAGAATTGGGCGTTCTGGGAGTGGAACCATCCAGCAGTAGAGGTCGCGGTTCCATTATAGTACAATTTGTTCTCCAACTAAACACACCTGTTTCCAGGCACCTGGTAACCCTGCCTTTGTTTGACCTTGATTTAAGATGGCAGCATGATATTAAAGATTACTTATGGTGATCATCTGCCCACCGAGACAGACTGGCATATGACTGTTATGCTTAAGACAGATTCCTGACAAGTCCTAAACTGACCACACACTAAAACAATTATTGGTCTAATTATCAGACACATATTCGCAGTAGTGTGTAGGGCTGATGGATTTTGAAAACGCAGACAAAACTTACCTCAAATGTTTGGGTCCTATAATATTGAATTTCTGACTGAGAATTGAACTCAAGCTAGCGATGTTTTCAAGTACAAAAGGGGGAAGAAATACGATGGGCAGAACCTCTTTCTGAATCTACTTTTATGCCCATTTGATAGATAACACCTCTTTTGGGGTTCAAAAATTTGTACTACAAAAACTCTAGCAGTATGTGTTAATTGCCAATTGTTGCTTGGCAGAATGAAAGCAGACCAATCATCTTACCTTATGGTCGTATCTTTTGTAAGAGTTATTTATTGTGTATGGGGCATTCAAGTCAGTCTTTGTTTTTATTCAGCTGTATTTTGGTCCTGTTAAAGGATCAATCTCATTTTCTTTTTAGCCATCAAACTTTATAGAATCATAGAATGTGACAGCAGATAAGAGCCACTCTGCCCATCCAGGCGGCTTAATATTTTTTTAAAACTATAATGACCCTATTTGACCCTCTATTTAGTTTAATTTTAGACTAATACATACATCAAGCGATCATCTGTTTTTAAGTGCTGTAGCCCCTTCTAGGTGATCGCTTAATCTCCCTGCACTGAAAAGTATAATCTTGTGGATCAGACAGATATGAATAATATATATACAGAAAAAAAAGGTAACCCCCAGCATTCTTGCATTAACCAGTGTCCTGCAGTGAGGGACTTCACTGCTTCATAACTGTACACAAGGCCTTTAGTGTTGACGGGTAAGTTCTGGTAGCTTTAATGAGGACATGAAAAACTCCACATTGAAGAAATCTGTAATGCATCCAAAGCCGTGAAATCACAACATTTGTTCACAAATCTCTAATTTTGGAATACAAATGCGTTCTACCTGCGCAATCTTGTAGGCAGGAAAATATAACTGTTAATAAATTAATAGTGCTGTGTCTGAGGGCAATAGGGTAGATCCAGAATTCCGCTTGCAATACGTTTCCTCGCGTAGCGTATTTACGCGTGCGTACCTTCTATACACTCCCCTTGGAACACCCCTTGAACGTACGTATTTTGTCCGAGATCCGCTTTCCAAACCCTACCTTAACTTTTGCCCACGTAACTGATGTCATCTGCTCACGTACGTATGAGCAACACGTATTTACGCAGCTAAGCACGCCCATACTGTACACTTTAAATACAAACCCCGCCTACATTTTTCTATGGTGCGCATGCGCAGTACTTACCAAAACGCGATTTTACGTGTCCGCCACACGTAAATTCGCTCACAAGCTCAAAAGACCGCATATACGCAATCTACTTATCGAAACGATACGCAGATTACGTACAATAGCTACTACGCATGCGCAGTAGCTACTGTTTAGTGAACTACGTCCGTCTATGAAAGACGGACGTAGTTCTGGATCCGGCCCAATGTCCGTAAATTACCGATAATAGCTACGGTGCATGCGTAGTAACTATTTTACGTAATCTACGTGTCGTTTTGTTACGTAGATTGCGTATATGCAGTCTAAAAGACCGTGTATACACAATCTACGTAACAAAACGATACGTAGGTTACGTAAAATAGTTACTAAGCATGCGCTGTAGCTATTATCTGTCATTTACGGATGTATGTGAATCCGGCCCTCCATCTGTAAAAGAGCAGGCTTTGAAAGAGACTGATGAATGGTGTTTTGAAATATGGTCCTATGTATCTGCCGTAATGTGTTTTCTTATCTGCAAATTATTTCCTCAGAGGAAAGATTTGCAGCAGAGTAATGATTTCTTTAATCCTTTCATTTATTTTATCACAGAGATATTATTGTTTTACTGCAAATTAAAAATTAGATCCAGGAAAAGCCATAAATTTTAATACACCCCATTACCATGCAGCAGGGTTTTGTTTTCATATTTTTTCTTTTCTCTATTGAGCAGCAAAGGTTTTGTTTTCAATTATGTATTTTTGATTCATAATAAGTCAACAAAGTTGTGTGGTTAAATTTTAATATTTGAATAACCATTTACATATAATAAACAAAAGTATGACTAGTTAATGACTTTCAAGTACGAGACTATTGCAGATTTGTGGAGCGCACCCAATACCACCCAACCCCCTAGAATAGATCACAGTAATGAGTCTCTTTTCTTCGAAAAAGAAAAAAATGGCAGCTAATCAAATTGTAATGTCTAATTCTCGCACTTCACAAGTAGCTGCCGATGACAAATCCACCAAGATAGTTTTATGTTGGGAACAACCATGTCCAATTCTTGCCTGTTCCGGCCTCTGACCTGGCAGTTTGGAGCGTGTATGAGAACATGGTCGGATCAAAAGAATTTAAAAACGACTTCAAAATCTGGACACCCGATCGTCAACCACCCGACCAATTTACAATTGTGTGTGTTCCGGAGACTGGTTTGTGTAAGTCTTCTCCTAATGCTTATGTAAACATGTCTCTACGTGGTGACTGCACAGCCAAAGATTGGAAGTGTGTGTATGTACGGGGACACAATACTTTCAGCAGATTGTTACAGCGTATGCAGATCTCAGATGTGCAGTCAAAGTAATAGATGTGTAGACATAGATTGGGTGTTGGTTTCCTGTAGGATTGTTTGGTCAGTAGTTGGATCCCCAGAGTACTGGACAATTTTTCATAAATTAAAGTGGTAGAAAAAGAATTCGGGACACCCTTATTGAAGGATAGTTTTGTTTTCATGATGTAAAGACAAGACAAAAATAATGGGAATTTCAAACTGAGAAGCAAATGTTGTAGGAAAATTAGTAACATTCAAAACCTATTTCACTTGGGCTGTATATGTGTGTACAGACATTAAATGAAGTTAATATTCTGATAACTAAGGCTATGATTAACCCCAATTAAATATATTGTAATTACTCGCTGCTAAATCTAAAGCTGTATAGGCCTGATGGATTTGCCAAACGTGAGATAATCGGTGTAGAACCACTAGGGTCCAGTAATGTTATTGTTTAGAATTCCTATCTTTTATTGATCGCAAGGTAAGGATATTGGACCGGATCCGGATCTGCATATCGTTTTGATACGTAGATTGCGTATATGCGGTCTAAAATATAGTATATACGCAATCTTCGTATCGAAGCGATACGCAGATTACGTACAATAGCTACTACGCATGCGCAGTAGCTACTGTTTATTGAATTACGTCCGTCTATGGAAGACGGACGTAGTTCTGGATCCGGTCCATTGTGTAGTGTGTGGGCTATGGATGTAGGTAAATATAGATTTTTTTTTCGATTATCACACTACTTTTGGCAGACATGTGAGCCACAATAGATTGATATTTTCTGAAAAATTTGATATCCATTTGAAAGGTGTTTTTTTTATAATGCTAACTTTAGACATTCATTTACCAAAGCACAATTTGTTCTGCTGTATTCTCTGTGATGATGGGGTCTTAACATCAGACACAAAAATACAATATCAAGTACAAGGGTCAGATTTACTAAGCTGCGGGTTTGAAAAAGTGGGGATGTTGCCCATAGCAACCGATCACATTCTATCTGACATTCTTTAGTATGTAATAGGAAAGTGAGAGCTAGAATCTGATTGGTTGCTATGGGCAACATCTCCACTTTCCCAAACCAGCAGCTTAGTAAATCTGGCCCCAAGTCTTGTTAACATGCTCCTCACACTATGGCCCAGATCCAGAGCTACGTTTCCATTACGTTTCAAGACGTAGCGTATGTACTATGCTCTCCCCTCGCTCGTATGTACTTAGGTCTTTTTACGCTTGCCAAACCCCACCTTAACTTTTCACAGCGTAAGTACTGACATACGTAAAGGCTACATGTACGGACCAACCTAAGCGCTCCCATACTGTACGATTTAAATGTCTCACCCTGCCTCCGAAGCATAATTACAGGTGTCGTTGGGACGCCCCTTCATACGTAGTTACGCTGTTGATATTAGGCTGGTACGTACGTTCAGAGTTACGTGGCGCAACATCTGCCGCGCGCATGCGTAGTACTTATAAAATAGCGTTTTTACGTCTGCGGCTAGCGTACTTAGTTCTGGATCTACCCCATGTATGTACCTGTATGCATTTGTAGATGGCCTAAAAAAAAAAAAAACATTAAAGCAACCATAAGTGTGACACATAACATTCTGCCATGCAACTGATGACATTGGGCTGGATCCAGACCTAGTGAATTGCTTGAACTTAGTTACTCCTGGGCTAAACCATGGTGATTGCAGGGGAGTCATATTCCATCTGTTTAAACAGTATTAGAGATGAGAGGTGATGTTTCCTATCCCAAGTCTAAATAACAGTGTGATAATAAAGCTGGTCAGTATCTGTGTGCAGTCAGCAAGATATATCCCTGCATGCAAAGTATACAACTGAGTTCTGTACGGTAGAAGATCCGTATTGTAACATCTGGAGAGCGCATGCACCTATGTTGGTTGCCAGGGGACTTATGCAAGAGGCTTTTGTAAGTCCCCTGACTTATGGAAATGAGGATCAGGCCCTTTATCCTTATATTATAAGTTCGATACACCTTTTCCTGAAGAAGTTACATTGTATGTGCATCCTATTTGTGCGGTTAACGAAGGAGAAAATTAAGCATTTTGCTGTTAGAACATCCAGCCTCTTATCTTTATTACCCCCTGTTAATTAATTAAACATCGTATCCTGGTTGTAAAGTTGAACTATGGCTAACATTGACAGTCCTGTGTACCAAGTTAGGTCTGAAAGTTATCACTATAAGAAATTATGAATGGAACCTTCTTAATAATCTAAAGTTGCTTTATAATTCCCAGTTATTAATTCAATATATAGAATCTTGGACTTAATGAGCAGTGACCTTTAATTTACTTTACTGTTATAACTCATACTATATCATTTTAATGAGGTAACCAGATGTTCATTAATACATAATTGGTATAATTGGTATACAGTGAAATATCTGATGAGTGACATTGATTACAAATCAATGTGATGCAGCAATCTTCCTGCATTAGGGCTGGTGGAGGTCCCTGATGACTAGCAACCAATAACATCCAAGCTTTCATTTTCTAAAGCAAGTTAGATAAATGCTTTTTAGAATATGATTAGTTGCTATGGGAATTACCTCCATTTTAAGAAGCCACACCTTTTCCATAGTCTGTGTTTTGTCTCCACAATAGAACAATTCATTATAAAATACAGGTCCACCTTGTTATAATTAATACATTTCCTGAATACACCACTAAACAGACACAGATGACTACATGGGGTGACAATGGGCTGGATCCAGACTTAAGAAGGAGCTTGTAATTAAGGACCAAATTATAATCTAAGAATGTCTGGTAAAGCGGGTGGGGGAGCATGCAAGGTGTACAGTATGGGAGGGGGCTTCCACACTGCTGCAGATCAGCAGTCATATGGACCGCTAATCCGCACGATAGACTTAATGCAGGCTTATGGCAGTGTAAGCTGCTATATAGCCCACACGATAGAGGTGAGTGACAGGGGGCGTGCACTTCCCTCTCTCTAGCGGATGTACAGACCCCCACACGTACTGAAAACGTGCGGGGGTCTGAATCCGGTCCATAGCTAGGATGCAGGGTTAGGCCATATGTGACCCTGGGCCGGATCCAAACTCCCGAACGTGCAGGGGTCCGTACAAGAGAGAGGGGAGTGCACGCCCCCTGTCACTCCCCTCTCTTGTGCGTGCTTTATGGCAGCTTACGCTGCCATAAGACAACCTTAATATAATTGTGTGCATCAGCGGTCCGTATGACCGCTGATCTGCATAAGTGTGGGAGCCCCCTCCCACACTGTACATTTTGCATACTTCCCCCTGCCCACTTTAGAATTTGTGAGTAAATGGGTCGCACGGAACAATAGTTCAGTATGAGTTTTGCAGCATTAGGGTTACTATCGTAACCCTAGTGTAACATCTAGAGGACACATACGCCCTCCAGTGAAAACAGGCCACTTACGCACCTTGCGTACATAAGTGACCTGTCGGGCACTGGTCTGGATCCGGCCCTAAGAGAGGAAGGTTACATCTGGGCAAAACCATGTTGATAGCAGGGGGAGTCAAGTTAATTGTATTCTTTGCATGCAGGGATATATCTTTGAATTGCTTACTGCACACAGATACTGACCAGCTTTACTATCACACTGTTATTTAGACTTGGGATAGGAAACATCACCTCTCAACTCTAATACTGTTTGCAACAGATGAAATATGACTCCCCTGCAATCACCATGGTTTAGCCCAGGAGTGACTTTAAGTTCTTATTTTAAGAAGATTCTTAAGTGTGATTCAGGTCTTTAATTTCAAGCTTCTTCTTAAGTCTGGATCCAGCCCATTATGATTACAAGTTTTTTGTGTATAATAATGCTAGTGATGTTGATGATATAACGGATGACATTATGATGCTGGATGTCGCTGATGAAGTGACAATGTATTACGTATTTTATGACTGTAGCAGGAATCATATATATTCATGCTTCGCTTATACCTGCATGCATTGTATCAGTAAAGCTCTTCACGACTTATCCACATCTGATATGTTTTCTTGTAAAACACAGACTATAGATGTTATTAGAAAAGTAACATGCATATATAGGATAGGAGAGGACTAGTTTGTCAACTTGTTTCAAGACTTCTAACATATGTGTTTATTCCAGACATGTCTGTTAGATACATTCAACAGAGATGGTTAATCTACTTAACTTTGTCACTGCTAGTTAATATTTGTATTTGTCTATACCCTGTATTTTATACCGATAAAACCATAATTATGTACCGGATCCAGGTGTATCAGGATTACACATAAGGGTGTAACTCAGCCCTTACTGTACAATTTAAGTCCCTCCCCCTTGTGTATTCACAGTGCAAGACCCTCTTCATCCCGCCATTGGAAAGGCTTCCAATATGGTAGTCTGGATCCTGAGGTTGCCGATCCATGCTGGAAGCCTTATGCGCGCATGTACAATCACGAAATGTGTGCGTTTTTCTGCTTACAAAGAGCAGAAGATGCTCACGTTAATTAAGTCTGGATCCAATCCTATGTTATCATAGGAGAACATCATTTAATCGAGTGGCATAAAAAAAAAGATTTAGTATGTGACATGAGTTTTGATATGACATTTGGTGGCATTATTAATGATATCACAATTGGTATCATCTCAGATAAATGTTATATGCCGCAGTGCCAGGCGATCCACCTGCCGTTCTGGCTCTGAGCGACGCTGCAGCCGCCCAGGATTCACTGTGTGTTGTTTGAGAGTGCCCGTCCGTTCATCCCCATTCTGTCTACTCCTTTGTACGTCAGGTCTAGTCCCTTCTAGTACCTCTTTACAGACTGCCTTATTTCTCTCTTCCCTCTTATCTCCTCTGGTTCTCACTGCGCTTCTGTTTCTTCTCCCGGATGGCACTTCCTAGACATCCTTCAGCCCAGCCTATCACCACCATTAGGGTCTCTAGTGAAGTCCTGACCCTAGTTAGACTCCGCGCCCTGATTGTGTTACTGTAACAATAAAATCATAATTGATGACTTCATCAGTTTATGGATTCCTCAAAAAGTTTTCTCTCTAGAGGTTCTGATTGGCGATGATAGAGCAGAATCACTCCTGTGTTTTGGTGGCAGTTTCTGGGCAGAACTTCTGTTCTTGTGGTTAGGGATAAGCTAAACTAGAGCACAGCTCACAATTCGCTTGCTAGAATAGTGTAGTGTAATATTAGTGAACTGCCGCACCCCCTCCCTTCCTCCTAAGCTGGGCACACACTGGCAGTGTATCTAACAATACAATATTGCTGCCCAGCTTACACATGATTTAAAGGGACAATTAGGGAAACAAGACACCCATATACACGGCATCTGACTCTGTAAAACTGTTCCCTTAACCCACTGCTGCACTGATATACACACCTTCAAAGGCAGATCTGCTGCAGGCGTGTTGACTGGGAATTGTTGATCTGAAGGTCTGGACAGTGTACACAATGAAGACTTCCACCAACATCAGGCCATCGCTGATGGTCTGTTCCAAAAATCAAATCCCACAATGCAATGCTATTTCACACATTCAGCAGCATTCCTTAGTTACTTTCCTTAAAAAGAGGACAGTGAAAAAGCAACAATTGGAAGGTGTCAGTAAATTGTTACCCTTGTCCTCCTAATGGTTAAAACTTAGCCAGATGTCATGTATTGTTTAATGAATTAATTTGCGGTTTCACTGTGAAATTCACAGTTCAAATTACAGCATGAGAGAAGAGGTGTAAATATCCTGCGTGTGGCTGAGAAAATAAAGGAAGGGGATTGCTGAATGTGTTCTTCTAAGTGTTAATTGAGTTCAGATGTTAAATCATTTTGTCATCTGCAAGTGTATAATGAATGCAAACAGCTTTGAGCTCATGTCGTATGTGTTGCTGCTTTATTTTTGCACTGTTATCAAGAATTCATCTCCCATAAACATACTCAAATTCCTATATATTCATGGACTGCAGCAGCTCAATTATAATAATTATTTTCAACAAAGGAACAGAAAACTAATGGTCTATAACAGTGGTTCTAAATCTTTTTTGGGGGAGTATGTCTGCTACCTCCTGACATGTCTGCCCAGTTGTCCTGAGTACCAGCAAGTGAGAACCCCTGGTCTGTAAGAATTCATCTACAAGTAACTAAAGTTATTGGTTATTGTAGCCCAAACTAACAGAATCGAAAATTAACCTTTTGACTTAGATAGAAATACAATATTATGTATGTATATCTCATGTACATTTTTATGTACAGGGAAAAAGAACTCTAGTGTTATACAAAGCAGTTCCAGACGCTATGGCGACAATAACAGATTTGGTAATGTCAGCTGTGTCATTGTCAAAAAATAGTAAAAAAAATAATAATCATTTCTTGCCTGTCCATACTCTCGTCCAGAAGAGCGGCGATCAGTTAACCCTATCAGCATTTTATTGTTGGTGGGGTAACCGTATGCACTCCAAACGCTGTGCTGACTTACTCCACTCATACGGAGGAGAAGAAACCGCCCTTATTTTTCACAAGCCTTGATGTTGCCTAGAATCGTGGAGCTTTTTGAGGTTTGAGGTAACCAGCATTAGCCTTGCTTGCGCTTGCAGCAAATACCATTATTATTTGGGGGTTTTTAGCCCCTTAATATGACTGGTAGTCAATCCAACTGCTGAATGTGGACACAGAAAGCCAGAGCTAAGCCTCATCTGATTCGACTGCAAGCTTCAGGTAACTCCAAAGACATCTGACATCAGACCACGTGACACGTCTACAGCCAGGAACTGATCTCAAAGCTCTAACCGTACAATCATCTGGGATTACCAGCAGAGGGCAAACAAGAAGACATTGACGTTGCCTTATTGCGTTAATAGATGTGGAACATGGACGTTGTGCTATAAATATATCTGGAACATATTGAAAAATATTCCAATAAACAAGTCTTCATATACAAATAATAAAGTGACACACACACAAAATGCAAAAAGTCGTTTTTTTAATCACATATTTCCTTTCACATTTTGTATTTTAATAACGTCCTATATGTGAATTTTAATTCTTGGATATCATAAAAAAGTTTCTCTCATATAAGCAAATAAAGTGCACCTTTTGTAGCAGTTTCATCTTGTAATTTGGAATTGGTCACTAGAAACATGGGCCCGTATTCAGAGTACCGGACTCGATTCTTACTACTGCGCATGCGTGGTAATTTTTTAACGTAATCTACGTATCTTTTTTTACGTAGATTGCGTAAATGCGGTCTTTCAAATCTATTTAAGAAAAAGATACATAGATTACGTTTAAAAATTACTACGCATGCGCAGTAGTAAAAAATCGCTAAACACCGGACGTATATGTTATACGTCCGGTACTCTGAATACGGGCCATGGACAATAATCATAACAGCGCAATTACTCTGCATGTCATATAGGGACATATCTCTGCACTTGTTCAGCCCCAAGTTCTGCAACATAAATGGAGCCAGTTTTTCTATTGACACCTACAAGATGAGGTCGGACCCCATCAGCCATCTGGATGGTGCTCACCACATGGCAGTCTCCAATGCTCCCTATTGGTGGGGCAGCCAGGAACAGCAGGCGACTTATATTCAGTTGGGCCACGACCAAATACTTGTTGTCTGACGTAAACCTAAAAGAACAATAAAGAGAATAATAACAGAATGCCGTTCAATATATTAGGCCCAAATATATTATAATTCACATTTTTATTTGGAATCTGTTCCATAAGCAATCTACATGTGTCTACCCCTGTACAAAATGCATGAAGACTCCAATAGAGGTCTAAATAATTGTAAGATCTGTGCCCTATTCATGCCTTTAATAGCAGCTTTAGATGTGTTGGGATCGCTATTGTCCTCATTCTTCAGGAATGGTGTACACATGGATAAGCAGGATATAAAGTAGGCATAGCTACAACAAGTTGTATCCAATGGGAAGATTGCAATGTTACGTTGTATGGGTTACTCCTTAATGTCTATGCTTAGACACATTCTAAATAAGAGGGTCCAACCTATATAGTCAATGGGCTGGATCCAGACTCAAGTAAGTGCTTGAAATTAGTTACTCCTGGGCTAAACCATGTTGATTTCAGGGGAGTCAAGTTAATTGTATTCTTTGCATGC
>WWET01000669.1:282679-299072 GCA_011038615.1 Limnodynastes dumerilii | reverse complement strand
TACTTTTTTTTTTTTACTTTACTAACTCTAGATCCTATTTGACCCTCTAGTTAAGATTTAGGGTTTTCTTATGTTTATATCAAGCAATGTTTAAATTGTTCTGCTGTGTAAGCCCCTACTACCTCAGCTGAGAAGTTATTCTACTTATCAAAGGAAATGTGCGGAAAAATGACTTCACTGAAATGGTGATAGATAAGTTGAATAGCCTCCCATCTGAGGTGGTTGAGGCTAACACAGTAGAACAGTGTAAACATGCTTGGGATAAATATAAGGATATCCTAAATCTTAAACTAAATTAAGGGTAAATAGGGTCTAGGGTCAGTATAGTTTTAAATAAACAACAGGACAGACTGGATGGACCATGTGGCTCTTATCTGCCGTCACTTTCTATGTTTCTATGTTAGGCTGTGGGTTAAGGTTAGGCTGGTAGAAGGGGAAGGTTAGGATTAGATTGTGAAGGTGAGGGTTAGAGTACTTGTCGCTGTTGCAATCTTCGATGATGCTCCAGGAGCTGTCTAGCGAGAAGCTGTCGCCGTTTCACTGTTGTAATGTGGTACATCACAAACAAGATGACTGGACTGGCGAACCACACTCGTAGCATGGGTCAAAATATAGCTGTGAGGCTGGGTTAAGATCCAGTCAAGGCTTAGCCACACATCTGAATCATTGGGCAAATGGTGAGGATTTTTGGGGGCAGCACTTCAAGTACATGGGGGTGGGGTGAGTCTATAGTAACATTTTTTGGAGATGAAAGTTTATCTTAGCAGCATAAGAACTACGATATTGGTAATGGACCGGTTTCTGCTGATAATTCTTAGGAAAACACATATAATAACTTGACCTTATTCTTAAACAAAAAAATATATAAAAAGTCAAACAAACAATAAAATTAAAGATTTTGCAGAAATGGAACTAACTTTCCTGACAGAAAATAGTGGTTACACACCTTGGACCGTATTCACAGATCTGTTTTCACTTGGAGTTGTGTGCGTATTTTTAGGATCGGATAAACTGCGCATGCATAGTAACTTAAGTTACCCTGAATATACGCACATAAGTGCTTTAGGCACGGACATGTGAATCGCACCTGGGGACATCCGTACAGAGGGGCGGGGTTGAAATACGTACCTGAAAAGTTACATGACACATTCAAATTTACGTGAGACAGGGCGGGGGGATGCATTTAAACGGGCATTTGAGGGCATGGTTAGATAGATACGCACATTCGTACCTTGATGTACGGCTGTAACTGCACACAGACATAAGGGTGCCCTGTGGCACGTGTAAGTCCATGAGAACCCGTCAGTGTGAGGGCAGTGTCAGGGGTGTTGTCTTACTACGTGTGTGCGTATAATTGTAAACTTTTATAAAACGGATCTGTGAATACGGCCCCTTGTTTATATTATAGTGCGTAATAGTATTTTGAATACCTTGTCCCACATCTGTTATCCATATGGACTGTTGGGCCTCAGAACCAGTCACTGCAAATATCCCATGAGGCATCTCCAGTGTTTCTGTGTTCCAGGATTCTTTGTAATATCCATCCTCTGTAAACACCAGCACTTTGCCTACATTCTCCCCTCTCTAGGACATCATAAACACAGGATTCAATATGGAAACCCATCATCATTTTGGTTATATTTTATCAGTAATAAACTTAATTTCATTGTTTACACAAGCATAGAAAAAAAGGAAAAGTAGATATTTACACATGCTATAAATTTTGCCAAATAAGCCATTACTCAGAAAATCAAGCTAGCTCTTTACTTACATTTATGAATAGCTCAGTAGAGTCATGCTGTATAATATAGATGGAGTAATGGAAGTGTTTATGGTTAGATAGGCAAGTCTCATTCCTCTGTAGCAGGCTGACATGTTGAAGTAGTAGCAGTGTGCTTGTGTAACCAGTCACAGTCTGAATGACATGCTTGAAGTCGTGTTCTGCAGACATGCACTCTTAGGATTGGTTGGTTCATATAGTACCATGGTTCTGAGACTGGGGACAGGGCGCCATTTGTGTGATTGGGTTAGAAAGGAACTACTTTCTTTTACTTTCTAACAGAAATGCTATTTACTGTCAGGGCAACCATGAATAGTACATTTTACTTATATATTCCCTATATCCAATGTCTTTGGATAAACCATTTTGCAGAGTAAGGGATGCTCATTAATTTTAATTCTAGTGCATGCAGAAAAAACTTTACTTTTGCACATAGGACTCACATATTGCATAACTATATGTTTAATCCATAAATTATAGTTGAGCTATGGAGCTGGACTCCTAGCTGCATTGTGGTTTTATTGTGTCATCAGTAACAAACCATTCTTTTAGTGGTACACTAAGGGGCTGATTCTGAGTTTGGAAGTAAGGGATAAACAGGTGCAGTGTACAGCTCGGCTAAACCATTTTGCAAAGTAAGGGCTGCTAATTAAATGTCATTTTTTTGCATGCAGAAAAAATACTTTACTTTTGCATAAAGAACTCAAATACTGCATAGCTTTATGTTTAATCTATAAAATAATTCTGAGATAAGAAACTTCACCTCTCAATTCTAATTTTGGTTTCACAATTTACATTAGCCTCCCCTTGCAGTTCAACATGGTACAGCTCAGGTCTACACTTGCACCTAAAAAAAAGGTGTAAGTGCAGCTCTGAATCAACCCCTAAGTGTTGTATGCATTAGATGATACAGTTCATGTCTCATGGTTTTCAAATGACCAGAGAAGGAACAGAGAAGGAACAGTTAAGCTGAAGACCCACGAGAGAGAATTTATTGATCAGCAGAGGAGCACTGATCAGTGACTGAGGAAGAATGTTTAGTGTCTCGGGTCAGTAGGTAGTGTAGGATGTGCGAGTTGTAAGATATTGGGGCTGATCCAGAGCTGCACTTACACCTTTTTTAGGTGCAAGTGTAGACCTGAGCAATACCATGTTGAACTGCAAGGGGAGATACATTTAAACTGTGAAAGCAGATATTAAGAGATGAAGTTTCTTAGGTTGACCTAGATACATCTTGGCTGACACACCTGTGCCTCACTTTAAAGCATGCAGGTGTCAAATTATGACTTAACTATCTAAACAAGGGGTGGGGGAACCTCTGGTCCGAGGGCTGTATAAGGGCCGCAAAATCATTTGGTCTGGTTGAAGGATTTGAGCGGGGGGTGTGGCTTGTCTTCCGGATGCGCTCTCCAGAACTCCGGGGCACTAGGCTGCAAAATAACTTTAAAAAAACTGGATATTGGTGCTGGTGGAATAATCTGCTAGAGATCAATCTTAAGTAACAGCCAAATATAATCAGTAAAACATTTTATCACATATACATTACCAAATTATATTCCAACTAGCACAACATGTAACCTATCCAGCAGTGTTTACTAGAACATTATTTCTATTTTATTGATCTCTAGCAGATTATTCCACCAGCGCCGGTATCCAGTTCCTTTTTTTTTATTGTTTTTGTGCTTTTGAGGGTGTTACGCAACCCTATATAGGGTTCAACGTTATATATATAACAAGACATGGCCTGGCACTCTAGCCATTACTAATCATGAACTTCTATCTTTAAAATAAAAATCAGAGAATTAGTTACAAATATCTATTTAGAGTTAAGATTAGAGTTAGGACTGTTCAGCAGAGAAGCCTTGTAAGTGGCGAACAGCTTATCACGTATCTGCAGATATTTGTAACTAATTCTCTGATTTTTATTTTAAAGATAGAAGTTCATGATTAGTAACTGAGTAATGGCTAGAGTGCCAGGCCATGTCTTGTTTTCTGTACAAATTCCCCTTGCCTTGTGCACCGGTCATATATATTACTTTATAAACTGATTTTGTAGCTGCCTCCATTTTGGATATATATATATATATATTAGTATTTTGAATTTAAGCAGCCAATTTATCCTGAGGCGCCATCTCTAATATCTCTCTCTCTTTGAGGGCTGCATTGTGTGGTGGAGTCCTGCAGGCTCTGGATCCCGATTTGCTCCTGGGTCCCTGGTGGCAGCTGGGACCCTGAAACTCTCCATATTCCTGCATCCTGATCAGGAAACTAATTGGGGAGCAGGCTGCATGTTGTAGCAGCTGGATATCAGGGCTGCTGCTGCCGCCATTACCTCCCACAGATTACATTAGGGGTGAGTTATTTACATTTTTTACCAAATATAGCAGGATAATTTATAAGCTGATAATTTAATTGGCTCACAAATGAAGATATAAATATCCAAATGGTCCTTGACCTCTTCTGCTCTAAACCAATTAAACATTTTGGGGTTGCTGAAGACAATGCTAAAAGGGTTGTGTGTGTGTGTGTGTGTGTGTGTGTGTGCACATGTACAACACAATATGTTAAGTAGAATATTGTAAATATAACTTTATCCAATAAAACGACACATGATCTTTTCCAACCTGAAAGGGGGCTGACATTGAAGAAAGTGAGGGGTTAAATTCACCCAATTAAGATGTTATAGACTAACATTTATACGTTTTCCCGCTTTTTTCCTGATACCAGACAAGACAGATTAAGTATAATCAAAACACATATTATGAAAGGAATACCTGAGCTATATAAATTAGGGAGTTCACGTGGTCCACGGCAATATCGTAGGGGACACCATTAAAGTGGTCTGGTGTTCTAGGCCAGCCAACATCCAGTTTGTAAAGCTGTTGTGGGGCGGTTTTTACTGAGAAAGCCCAGACCTGCAAATGAAAGTAGAATAAAAGTCTACAAGAGAACTACTTTCCACAGTGCCAATATATAAAGCATGGATATAGTAATCCCTTTCAGGACATTCTCCATTTAAGTTCATCAGTGAAGATTTTATGTAGAGTTCTTTATCTGGAAAACTCATAGTGGAACTCTACATAAAAGCTAATATTATGTAGATTAACTATAAATTAGCATTAAAAAATAAGATGTATTTATGAGAAATAATCAAATTCCGCCATAACAATTTTTTTAAATGTATTTGTACCCCCCCTCCCATTGCAACATTGTTTGTCCCAATTTGCACATTTTGGTGCAGTTGCTCCCAACTGTGGATCAGGCCTTTAGAGTCTAATTTAGAGTTTGTTGCATAAGCATACACATAGAAAGTTTTCCCCAAAAATTGGAACATTAGCATGAGTGAGTTGCACATACCCCAGATATACCCAATTATTTCTGTTTTAGGTACAAGTACACTTGAACCCCATGTAAAAAAATAAGGCTTCATAGGGTTAGCTGCAAATTCAAAAGTAGCATAACCATGTTCGTACAGACAATTAATAAGGAAAAGAGAACAGAATCTGTCCCTATTTCATCTGTCCCAATGGAAAAGAGGCTGCATGTTGAAGATACACACAAATCTATGTACAGAAAACTCATTATTGTATATTTATAGTATATGGGGGTTATACTGCATTTGGTGCATATGCCTTATATCTTTTTAAAGTGCTTTGCTGTTTTTCGCACTGCTCATAATCAGAAAACATGAGCCTTTTTCTCATACATGCTGACCACATACTGTATGTTTACTTACACCACATAATTCATGTACATGCAAATATAAAAAACACTGAATACATTCTCACACTAATTAATACAGCATTATGGGCAAGTACAGCAATTATATTTGTTCCCAACTAACAATTATTGCATCACAGCGAAGGTACATTTCATTAAATGACAATATACAATGAATATTAAGCTATACGTACAACAATAAAGTAAACAGGAAGGGTTCTATTTTGTCCATACTCAATCCATGTGCATGTATTTGTTCTACCCAATATTCACAGTTCAAATACATACTTGTAAACTGAAAAGCAATAGAAAAGTCATAGATAAAACAAATGATTGCTCAAACTACACCTAAACAAAAGTGTGAGTCTTTTGAAAAGTTTATGTATAAAACATTAATTTATACATGTCTAAGTGATATGAGAGAAATTTATACTGACTTGAATCTACTTTGCAGTGTTAGGATAGGTTCACACTACGGGGCTGATTCAGAGCTGTACTTACAACTTTTTTTTAGGTGCAAGTGTACAGCTCGGCTAAACCATTTTTTAAAGTTTTTTAACTAATTTAAAATCTTTTGCATGAAGGGAAAATACATTACATTTACACATAGAACTAAAATACTGAATAGCTTTATGTTTATTCTATAAAATAGAGTTGAACTAAGAAACTTCACCTCTTAATTTTAATTCTGGTTTTACAATTTAAATCTGCCTCCCCTTGCAATTCAAAGTGGTATTGCTCAGGTCTACACTTGGACCTAAAAAAAAGGTGGAAGTGCAACTCTGAATCAGCCCCTACATTTGTTTAACCCAATATTTGGTCCCATCAACCGATTAAACAACTGATTCACACGATATTGCGCAAGTGCGTATGCATGCATGATCAAATATTATCGTGTGATTGCTAATGGCATCGTTTGAAATTATTTTACATACAGATTCATTTGCCCGATGAACGATGCATCGGCAGAAACATTGTGGGGGCCTGTTGTTACAAAAATTGTTAAAGAAATTGGATCGTGAGAAACAAGGTGTAGTGTGTACCCAGCATTAGGATGGGGACACACTGGGGCTTTTTCAACAGATAATCTTTCCAATCACAAAGACCATTTCACCAGATATCTTACTAGTGTGTACTGTCCAAAGATGCTCAAATAACTGTTTGTGATCTTTTGATTTGATCGTATTGAAGCTTCTGCCAGATAAACGATGGAAAGAGATCTTTTGCTTTTTGCAAGTGTGTACTGTGTCTATTAGGAGCTCAATGGATAGTACACACTGCTAAGATATTTGGTGACTCAGTCTTTTGATTGTGTGATTGCAAAGATTATCTGCTTAAAAGCCCCAGTGTGTACCCTGCTCTAGTCTGACTACATTAGGGTTCTTTAATGATGAACTTTTTTTTAAGGACTGGATTCAGATGTAAGTTATACATAGTTGGGATACATATAAGGATATCTAAATCTTAAACTAAATTGAGGGTTAAATAGGGTTAAGGGTCAGTATAGTTTCAACAAAAAATACCAGAGCAGACTGAATGGGCCACGTGGCTGTTATCTGCCTTCACTTTCTGTGCTTCTAAATTTCAGATTATCCAGGATTACAATGCTAGATTTAGTCCAGGGTACTCATGTTGCCTAGTCTATAAGCCAACATCAATTTGCAACAATTAAAAACCTGGGCAATGAAACCTGCATTGCACTCAACCTGGAGGGCTACCAAAATAAGATGTGCTTATACTTGGTACCTCAACACAATTAAAAGCCACTTAGAGACGGTGACCATGCTGCATAATGCCTCTATTCTCAGCATGGGGACAGACGTAATTTGTTGTGAATGCCATCATTAAGCCCATCCACCAACCAATTACCCCAGGAGGAGATCCAGAAGCCCCAACTAAAGTTCATAAAGGAGCTAATCCAGAGTTATAGCGCAATGCAGATGCTATATGTCCTATCCAAAGTCGCCCACAACTCTAGATAGGACAAAGGAAATATTCCTCTCCTGAAGTTGGAGCCGTAAAGGCAGATGATGCAGTTTGTACAGCCTCAGCCTCTGCCAGTTTCCAATGTATTTAAATGGGGTTTTTAATACTTGCATTTGCAGAATTTAAAACCCATTTAAATGCTTTGTGGATCACTAACATTAATTCCAAAGCATTAATTAATCTTTATTTATTAAACCATCTCTGCTACTGCGCCTATTTAAATGAGAATAAACTCCCTTTTTTACCACTTAAATATTGTGAAACGAGTTGTTCCACTAACGCATTGCAATCGTGTGAACACAGGCGGATGCCCATTCTGAGCATGCGCAGTGCTCATTAAGGCTGTGCTTCTGTCTGAAGACGGCCCCTGGGGCCAGATTTACTAAGCTGCGGGAATGGAAAAGTGGAGATGTTGCCAATAGCAAACAAGATCAGCAATCAGATTCTAGCTGACATTCTTGAGTATGAAATAGGAAAATGGGAGGTAGACTGTGATTGGTTGCTATGAGCAACATATCCACTTTTCCTTTTCCGCAGCTTAGTAAATCTGGTCCCAAATGTCTTATCTTCTACTCAGGGCTTGTCAAAGCATCACTGATCAAAAAAATATAGTAAATTAATATTACTGTGCAACTGAAACAAAATGTTTTTGTTTAATAATCTATGTGTTAGAAATAAGTAAGATTACAGCAAGATTTGTTTATAACTCACCTCCTGTTTTGCCACAGAGACAAGAAACACAAACAGTGTCAGGAACACAACTGCCCCAGATATACAGACACTGGATTTTGTCTTCATGATGCTCCTTAAAGAAGAAGTCTTGTGACACCACAAACACAGAGTATTTCCTCTCCAGTGTGTCATATTAATAAGATTCATCCTCCCAGGAATTACTCCTCCCATAGATGTCATTCCACCATGTCAGCTGTCATCTGCATCCCATAATGTGATTTATCCTATGAGTAAACAAAGAAGATGATATATCGACATGGTGATCTTACTTATCATATCTGAAGATAACATTTTGCCACAGTAAAGAGTCAGAGGCTGCAGCTCTGTGGAGAGTTTAGTGTAAGAGCTTGCTGGGATTGTAGTTCCACTGCAATTGACTAACCAAAAAGTGCTTATTTCTGGAGAACATATTGCTGGCTATATAATGTGCCCATTGGTACATAAACATATTCATGATGCCAGTGTAATCTGCAGGTAGTATTCCAATATATAAACACTGAGAGTATGTATACATCCTGTACTTACACATTTCTGCAGCAGTGCACTGGTTAATGGAGTCACATGACACGGCTATGTCATCAATGTGCCCCTGGTTGTTGTGGCTGGCTCAGCACCGAGCGACGATACCAGATAGGGGTACTAGGGGGTTTGCGGTACAGACGACGGAGATGTGCATCCATTAGTCTTTTATGGTTTGCAGCCAGCAAGTGGTTTTTGTGTAATGAATGTGCCGCTGTTGGGTCTCATAGAGCTGCCGGGAAAGCGTCACACGTGTGTGTGTGATGTGCCAGGAACGTACATGATCATCGTGTGGCAGGATGTCCCTGCACGGGGGGCCCAGGCTTTGTGTGTGCTCCGGAAGTTGTGTCCTGCAGCCTCGGATATATTGTGACACCGATTCCCCCCTGTATGTGTGATGAGCCCCGTGTTATGATTATGTGCATCCTCCAGAAGCTCTGATTAAAGCCAGCTGCAGGACAATAAATGTGCGGGGCTCATCCCACCCTGTGTTATATACACACAGCAATGAACAATGCCCATTCAATAAACAAGTGGTGAGTATGAGCAGTCGTTGACTCAGTAACATGGAGTATGTGCTGCACAATGTCAACCGATCAGCATTTTTTTGGTTGTGTCATTAACTTTTTTTTTTAAGCATGCATGCATACTGTACACCTCCTTTTCCTATGCACTTAGTCGCGTTTATATGCACTGCATGCATTTTTAGATATGTGCCATCTGATGTTTTGTCTGGTGTGATCAGTTGGAAGTCATCGGATCTGATCCAGAGTTTTAGTGCACGGGATGTGCAATTCCAATGTTCAAAACGCGTGCAACCAATGTCAGATTAGCAAATAGGCGGAGTACGCACTGGTCTATGGGCCCTGCGACAATGCATTACAATAATATTGATTTAATCTTGAAAGAAATTATAATCAGTCTTCCTTAAACTGTTTCCAAATGATAGAAAAAAAAAAGATCAACTCAAAAAAATGAAAACTGCAATAAAGACTATAAAGAAAACACTGTTCATTAAAATTGTTAGTTGGTAAAATTAAAAATGTATTCGGAGGTAGTTTACAAGATTGGGAGGGGGAGAGCGAGAGAGAGAAAATTCTGTATAGCTTATTGTATGAGCAGAAGGGTTTTTTTAAAACATAATTAGTTCTTAGGGCTGAAAATCTCCTCCACCTGAGCTGGTGCAAGATATTAGGAGGAAGCGCAGGGAATCTGGGCTGCTACTGTGCTGACAGCAGCACTAAACTGCGCACTTTCTCATTTAAATATAGTACGCCCTGTTGTACTAGCACAAGGCACACAGAAGCGAACATGGATGGGACACTTTGGGATCCAGAGCTATGCTGTCCGCCATAGTTAGATGTTGCCCCGCGTAGTTAGGGAAATCTGTTCCTTAAGATCGGGTGTCCCTAACTGTTGCGTAGTTACGGCGAGGGGGCGTTCCAACAGTTAGGCAAGGAAGACAGGAGGGAGATAAGCTAATGAGGGCGGGTTCGGGCCATTACGCTCCTGTGGCCGGTGTAATTTCACACTGTTACACCGGCTGAAGTTAGGGTAGCTTTCAGCTGGCGTGTAATCAAAAGTTGCTCACACTGGCCCGGATTCACAACACTGTATGTGTTGCACATATGGTCTTAAAATACCGAAAGAAGTTACTACGCATGTATAGTAATTATTTTACCTAATCTACGTAACACTTTGTTACGTAGATTGCGTATATGCGATCTTTAAAGACCACATATTCGCAATCTATGTAACGAAACGTTACGCAGATTACGTAAAATAGTTACTATGTATGCATAGTAGCTACTATCGGTATTCTAATACCGTTGCCACTATTGTTAACTCCCCACAGGGGGATTGTTGGGGGGAGTGCATGCCGATATTCTGTGCGTTAGTACACACAGCGCATCGGCGGAAGTTAGGATTAGACCCTTTGTTTCTGTTTTTCTGTGGTCACTCCTGTTCTGTGCATGCACAGTATGAAAACCTGCTACATTTCCATTAAAAATAGGTGTAAGCGCAGGTTAGAATCGGCTCCACCTACTGTAACAGAGGCACACAACTCTGCAATGTGCAGTAACGCGAGCACCACACATTACGACACAGACACCAGTGCACTTGTAGTGAAATTGTGTTTTTTGTTTACAGTATTCTTCAGATTTGCACATTTCATAGGGGAGTGCTGTAGGTCCAGTAAAGCATAAGTTATGTTCTGTGTCTGGGTTATTCCACGCCAAATCAACACAGAGTTGCAGTCTGACCATTTCAGTTTGTAATGAAATCCCCAAAGTTTTATTTTGGGATTATCTGCTGTAAGAGGTTTCACATTGAACTGTTTGATAAAATTATAAAGATAAGAACTATCTAGGCCTGTACATTACTAGGTTATAGAGACCTGGGAAACTGAGCTTATCCCTGACTGTGACTAGAGAAGATATTGAATCATATATTATCAAAAATGAAAGCTCTAATAGCAAGTAATCCAATCATGATACCAAAATAAAACTTTAGTGATTTATTAACAATAGCAGCCTGGATTCACAATGGTCTTAAAATACCGATAGTGGCTACTATGCATATGTAGTAACTATTTTACGTAATCTGCGTATCGTTTCGTTACGTAGATTGCGAATATCGCATATACGCAATTTACGTGGTGTTGTAAATCCGAGCCAGTATGAGCAACTTTTGATATTTTTTCAAAAATGAAAAACTATGGCTTTTTGAGAAAATCAACATTTGAAACTTATTGCTGAGCTATTTGTCGTACGAATGGCCATAAAGAGGTTTAAAATGGGACCTTGTCCAATGCTGTAGCTCAATTAGGCTGCAATGTAAAAAAAAATGTTAATAGGTAATTTTTCAAAAAAAATGTCAGCTTTAAAGGCACATAACTCCAAATCCAGTGCCCATATCAGCCTAAGATCTGCAGGTTTTTTTTTACATTCATGGCAGCATTTACTATACCAAATCTCATTGAAATTAGAGAATGGATTCCTGATCCCTAATTAACTGTCTGATTTTTTTTTTTTCCTTATTTTGCAGCGGTTTTATTAACAGGTTTTTATATAGCGCCAACATATTACGTGGCGCTTTACAATTTAATACTCAGTATAACAAGACTGGGTAATAACAAACAGACTGGGTGGGTAAGAGGGCCCTGCTCACAAACTTACACTCTATAGGATATATTTATAGAACATTTTCTACATAATCCATTCAGCCCTCTAGATGCTTTAATAAATATGCCCTCTGCCATCTGGTATTGCACCTGGTTAAAGCACAAATACAGCTGCTGCCTCCTGATAAGCTTATTAGCCCTATTGCCATGATTACCACCAGACAGCAGTCCGAGTACCACTGGTTGAGAACCCCTGCTCTATACCATCTGCACCGGTACACTACAAATCCCAATTCATTTAAATGCAAAAGTACATAAATACATTGGACCTGATTCACACATACGAGTAACCCTATGGCTACCTTAAGCCTCTGTGCAATGTCCGTACAGACATTGCACCTCCCCGCCCTCCCCAGCTAATCTAAATGCCCCCCTCCCACTTTTGCCTAAAAATGGGCCGAGGCGGCATGATGTCTTCAAAGACTTTAAAGGCCGCACCTACGCTATCTACGTGCCGATGGGCTACGTAGATGGCGTAAATGACCTACGCATGCGCAGTAGGTCATTTCGGACAGATATGTGCTTAAGCCGCAGCTTCTTAAGTGTGAATCAGGTACTTTATGTTTATGATGAACGGTATCTGTAAATAATTGTGTAGCTGGTCATAATTGAAGGTGTGAGGAATATGAGCACACGCTATTTGATATAAACTGACTTCTGGTCATGATCATGGGTTTTATGGCAGTGCTGTAAATGTAGAATGGAAAGCATGGGAGTCTGTCTGGTGTATTCTGTCCAGATGAGTTGTCGTTAGCAGCCTGCCTCCGGTGAAGGAGGATTACCCTACAATCAGGGCTCTCAGCTGTTCTTGAGACCCTGATCCAGGACTCTGCACGTATTCCATACATATGGAGGTCTAGAAGTGTTCTACCATGTCACACAGCATTGTGTTCTGCACACAGAGAGATCCATAGCGTAACATCTTTCATGTGCTGGCGCAGTTTTACCTCTAAGGGAGACTTGTGTAACTTCCCTAGCGCTATCAAATCTGGATCTGGCCCATTCAGTGCAAATCTACCTAATCTCCATCACTTGCATTAGCCGACCTTCTTGTGTTTGAGGGATGGATCTACCTCTTATTTCTTGTGGCCAAGTCTTTTATTTGCTTCAAATTCTTATTGTGAAATGTGTCCATATGAAAAAGACAAGCCTGGGTCTGTTCCTGGTCACTTTATCCCCAATTTAACATATTGGGCCATATTCAGATCCATTCTTCAAAAGTCCGCAATGATACGCACGCATGTAGCAAGGTAACGCCCATGACACTTCTCTCTCACTGCCGTGCAATCACGCCTCCATAGACCACCTCTAACTTTACGTGAGTACTTACGTCCGTATATGTATGCTGTACATGCGATTCTATGTAACCGTGCCCTCAAAGAATCATTTAAATGCCTCCCCCCCCACCCTCTTTCATGTAACTTTTCCCCGCCCCTCTGTATGTATGTCCCCAAGTGCGATTCACATGTCCCTGCCTAAAGCACTTATCTGCATATATTCTACGTAACTTACGTAAAGTTACTATGCATGCGCAGCTAAAACATACCTGAAACTACGCATACAACGCCATATGAAACGCCCCTCTGTATGTATGTCCCCAAGTGTGATTCACATGTCCCTGCCTAAAGCATTTATGTGCCTATATTCTACGTAACTTACGTAAAGTTACTATGCATGCGCAGCTAAAACATACCTGAAACTACGCATACAACGCCATATGAAAATTGATCTCTGAATACGGCCCGTTATTTCTTGTGGATGATGGAACTCATACAGTACAGACAGTTTTTCAACTTTTTTTTTATTTTTTTTTATTTTTTTTTAATATGTTCCTAAATATCTTAAAATCAGTATAGAAAATAAGAAGCTCTTCATGGTGTAAAGTCATCTTGTTTATTCAGACTACAAGTATTATTTAATACATATACCATTAGTCAGGCACAACAGGTAGTCTGCCACATAAGCAATAAATGCATTGGGAGCCCAAGCAATAAATCACTGTTCCTGGGAGGACTTCTGCTGTTATTACTTTCAGTTTTCCCACCTTACCAGTGTCCATGTCAGGTAGATCGGCTCAACAAGTGAGAGATATACACGCAGTCTGTTTCTATGCATTAGGGACCAGATTCAGAGCTTGAATATAAGAGAGGAAAGTTACACTTGGGCAAAACCATGTTGATTTCAGGTGGAGTCAAATGAATTGTGAAAATATCTCTGCTTTCGCTCACTGCACACAGATAGTGACCTGCATATTTTTTACACTGTTATTTAGACTTGGGCTAGGAAACGCCGCCTCTCAACTCTAATACTGTTTACAATAGATAAAAGGTGTAACATTACTCTCTTATTTTCAAACTCTGGATCTGGTCCATCAGGGGGCTAATAGGTGCAAATAAGAACTTATTTTTCCTCTCTCGCTCAAGATATAATCAATATCACTCCATTCTATACACTTTTAAACTGTTGAAAGCAAACTTGTTTTATTTATTGACTGACTCTGCAAACATGTTTATTAGCCCCTCTGCATACTATCTGAACACTATTTAGTATTTACCCTCTTAAGTGTCATTAGGCACCTAAAAATGTGGGAGTGCGGGGGAGGTGCCTCTATAGTTAGATGTGTCTTTCTGCATATACGGATGTATGGATTTCACACTTAAGTGTGAATCTGGTTCTATGTCTTAACAACCTAGCAGCAGGATCATATGTAATTGAACGTTAATGGCGATTGTTGCCTTACCTCTGTGATCACTTCTCTCTTGTCTTATTTATAGATTGTGGCGGCTTCTACAACGTGTGACCTACCAGAAGACATCTCCCATGGACTCTCCCATTAGTAATATTGTAATGTACCTTGTCCAGCATGTTGTATCCCAGTCCCTATAATAACACTCTGTAACTAACTAACACACTAACTGGAGAAGACCAGCAAAGCTGACTCATTGATATTGGGCTTTGCGCAGTGCAGAGAGACGCCAACCGCCATCATGGATAAGAAGTCATTTGAGATGGTGCTTGATGAAGTGAGAAAGGTATGGTAGAAATCGTTCTTTCTTGAGACGTCTATATTATAAGTAGTGCTGTTACTACTGTAAATGTTCTTTTATGTTTGATGTTTAATTTGGGTCACATAAAAGTGCGTTATACTGGAAAGTATAAGAATCTGCTCAAAAGAGAGACTGTGACGTCAAGCACACAAATATGTTTATATGTTTATATATGTATTTATACATCTGACAGTGTGTCTATCATTTCTATTCTACACATATGGCTAACAAGCTTCTAACTTATTGACTCTACCAATAAAAACGATGAAATTATGAGATTGTTTATAAAAACCTATTTTATTTCACTTCTGTAAAAAATAATTAAACTTTCCAGTGATCAGCTCTCTGTGCTGTTGGATCATGATGGGACTTGTAGAATCACAACACCTGGATTGCCATTGGTTGCATATGACTTTCTTTGGGCCTCTTCATTGTGTGCCCCATTTGGGGAAGACGTGAAGGGTGAGATCAGACTCATGGCTCTAACCAGGGCTGTGCTAAAGAGACAAAAGAGCTTGGTGATAAGCTAACCAAGTGCCTGGAAATGTATTAGACATGAGGGTGAGGGGCATCCGTTCTACTTTTGGCAACAGTTGCTGCAATTTGTAATTATATCTTTTTGAAAGTCCATTATTCATTAGATTCAACAGCCTTCATCTGAAATTACAAAAGTCTTAAGAAATGTGTCCTATATACTCTGTTCTTTTCAACTAAGCTATCTATCTATCTATCTATCTATCTATCTATCTATCTATCTATCTATCTCGTATCTATCTTATCTATCTATCTCGTATCTATCTATCTATCTATCTATCTATCTTATCTATCTATCTCGTATCTATCTATCTCGTATCTATCTATCTCGTATCTATCTATCTCGTATCTATCTATCTCGTATCTATCTATCTCGTATCTATCTATCTCGTATCTATCTATCTCGTATCTATCTATCTCGTATCTATCTATCTCGTATCTATCTATCTCGTATCTATCTATCTCGTATCTATCTATCTCGTATCTATCTATCTCGTATCTATCTATCTCGTATCTATCTATCTCATATCTATCTATCTCATATCTATCTATCTTCTATATCTCTATATCATTTTCTACACTCCACAAGCTATTACTTTTTATGATTTATATCCCAGGTGAACAGTCTGTTGCTTTTTTTTCTATTTCAGGCGGTTATGACCGAGTATAAAGTCAAGGCCTTGGATTATGTACATGGATATTTTTCCTGTGAACAGGTAATATTAAAAAGCTGCAATAATAACAAGGTCGCCATGGTGACTAGACATTGGAACCTGGTGATCGTATTTAAAACTAACGATTTAGCCATAGGTCAGGTTACCCTGCGGCCACTTTCTCCTTTGCTCACCCTCTGATACTGCTAAGGCGCTATGCTGGCTTTCCCTGTAGTTT
>WWET01000669.1:216312-272965 GCA_011038615.1 Limnodynastes dumerilii | reverse complement strand
ATTACTTGCTGTATATATTTGCTTTATTTATTGACTGGTTTTTATATAGCGCCAGCAGATTATGCAGCGCTTTACAATTTTAACAACCATTATAGGCAGGCTGGGTAGGTAAGAGGGCCCCGTCCGCATGCTTATACTCTATATGGCGAATAAAGGGCGCCAGTGTAGTTGGGCAGGGAGAGAATGGCGTCGGTGCGGTTATATATGTAAATTCTGTGTACAGTTTTTGGTAGTTTGGTGTAAGATGTGTATCATTTATTTTTGTGTTTCTTTAGGCTTCAAAGAGTGGATGCAAAGCCCCCAATGCTATGATTTCTTCCTGTGGGATGATTCCTGGAAATCCTTATCCTAAAGGGAGACCCAGCCGCCTCAATGGAGTATTTCCTGTGAGAATTTTGTCTTTAGAGTGACATCTTCAACCCCACATTTATGTTACTTGTGCTTACCTGAAAGTTTCCCTATACCAAGCTAGCGGGTCTACTGTATAACAGCCACCACACAGAATAGGACACACACACGCGGTTGCTCAAGTCTATTTATAAGTGAAAATAGAGCAGGTTCTGAAAGGTAAGAGGAATTCACACAGATACAAAAAAGGCCCCCAGCACTCTTGCCATTAACCAGTAACAAACCATAACATTCTATGTTTAAAATAAAAGTCAGAAAGATATATGGTAACTCTCCAGCCACTTACAAGGCTTCTCTGTTTAGGTGGACCTAACTCTAATACTGTCAGAGTCCCAACGTTGGGTTATAATTGTATGTATTTTTAAATTGAAAGCCCTCCTCCCCCCCATTATCATATATGTGTTGTATATTAATAGTAAAGGAGAATTAAAGGGACCCACTGTAATGGTAAGTGATGTTTGTGTCTCATCCTTAAGCAAGGTACATACTGGCTCCAAAATCTTTCCAGTGCGTACTGTCAACAGTATTGCCAGATTGGCAAATACAGCATAGCATTATCTGATTTGGTATTTGAGAGTTGGAAATTTTAAATGATCGACAATGTCTGTAGGAATGTCAGTGTGTACTGACAAACAATCTTCACAAAGGCCAATTCCCATACAGAATTCTGCATAGCACCATCTTGTGGGCAAGCTTATTATTGCAGCAAATATTTTCTGGAACGGTTTGTGAGACGATCCACCGAACAATGTGTTTGAATTTTTTTTTTCCTTAGGGAACACCAATGAAAAAAGATGGAGAAGAGACAAATGAAGGGAAGGGAATTGCAGCCAGAATTCTTGGACCATGTAAACCGGTGCGTATAGAAAACTAGAATCCAGCTTCTGTTTTGTGTTATCTGTTATCTGTAACATACACACAGGACGGAGAATGTCCAGCAACACTGCCATTACCAGTACACACTATACAATTCTATCTGTAACTTACACACAGGATAGAGAATGTCCAGCAACACTGCCATTACCAGTACACACTATACCATTCTATCTGTAACATACACACAGGAAAGAGAATGTCCAGCAACACTGCCATTACCAGTAACACAATGCACTTTAGGGTACATTTTTTAACGGTGGCCACCTGTATTTTCTAGCAACACTAACACTAAGGGACATGTTTGACACATTTTATTCAGTGTTTCACATATAGTGTTAGGTTAGCTAATATAGCATAGTTTATTGGGGAGCATTTTTACTTTTTTAAGGGACACAACACATTTACTTACACACTTCTATCACTTATCAGGCTGCTGCTTACACTACTATAAGGATTAGCATGGCCACAAACACATGGCTATGCTTTTCCTTATAGTAGTATATGCGTCTGCAGGATAAGTGATCGGAAAATGCATGCCGATTTTGAGATGGAGAATCGCTGTGCTTTTCAATAGAAAAGCATGGCGATTTTTTTTCCATTTTAAAATCAGTCAACATCAACTGTGATTCAACATCGACGGCAAAAATTTGGGCAGGGTAAATGCTGCGAATTTTGCTAAATAATCGCTGCTCAAACTCAGCGATGATGATCGATGTTGAATTGCTGTAAAAAAACAACTTTTGTAAATGAGGCCCTAAGACTCCCCTAACTGCAGCCTAACCCTGTAGACTCCCCATAGACTTCTAACCATAAAATTCTCCATAGAGTCCCCTGTAATACTCGTCTGTCTGGCGGGTCTGTGGAGGCGGTTTCCAAATAAATAAAATGTTCAACATTACATAACTTGGGAAATTCGCTTAATGGATGTAATGCACCCAAAAAAGTGAACAACTTTTTCCTGAGTGCTAAATGTAGGAGACCTCTCTGCTTATGGCTAGTATGGCGCCATATAAGATAAATGTTATGTTCTATAGAGATGTTTATTGAGCTGTACAAGTCACAAGCACAACGTCCCCTTGCACTTTGCTCAGGGAAAAAATTGTCCTCTTAAAATCTGAACAATGGATACCTAAACTTTCTCTATAAAACTCTAAGATAGTATTAATTAAAAAAAAAATGAAATCCACTAAATGAAAGTAATTCACCCAGAAATGTAAACTACTTTTATTACACACACTTGTCCACATAAAATTATTTGTCAAAGTAATCTGGATCACAAGTCACCCCTGATGTTTATAAGGGTTGGCGACACTGAGGCTGGTCCGTTAGGAGTAGATCAGAACACGTGCAGAAATGTCTGGTACAAGGAAGGTTATAAATAAATGTATGGGAAAAACTGTCTGATTTCACTTAGTGCTCAAAATACTGAACAGCTTTATTTAACTCTTATTTAGAGCTGAGCTACAAAACATCACCTCTCAATTTATTGTGTTTCCACATTTTAAATGGACCTCCCAGTGCAGTTCATCATGGATTTGCCCAGGTGCAGATTTGCTCCTTTTTTTGCTGTTACTCCCAAATGTGGAGTGTTTTCAGCTCTGAATTTGTATTTTCTAACAAGGAATTATTTTCTTCTGCACACAGCCTCCTTCTACGTACAACCCACACAAGCCTGTGCCATACCCGATACCACCATGTCGCCCACATCCAACAATTGCTCCAAGTAAGAAACGTGTCCATTATTTTATGTATCTGCTCTCTGGGCCGTATTCAGACCTCCGGCCGCATTGCATATGCGGCCGGAGTTTACCGATATGAAGCAGTAATTTCGTTATGCTATCTACGTTACTTTTTGCAACGTAGATTGCGCATACGCGATCTTTAAGACTTCATATCGGTAAACTCCGGCCGCATATGCAATGCGGCCGGAGGTCTGAATACGGCCCTCTATCACAGAACAGTACACCATGTCCTTATGTTATCGTTTATTTAATACTTTTCATGTCCAGTTATTACTCTGTCGTTCATCTAAATTAATACTAATATCTTTTAGTAACTCACTAAGACTTTTGCTTCATTGCCTTCCTCTTCTCCTTGTCACTTCCAGCTACCTGATAACTCTTCATGTTACTCCCTTCATGTTACTTCCTTCATGTTGCATGCACTTTCTTTTTTTTTTTTTTTTTTTCTTCCCTTTTTTTTTTTTTTTTTTTTTTTTAGTGCGGCTCAGTTCACGGTAAAGCACTTTTTACCTTCACAAGACCAATGTATAAACCTCAGTTAAAAAATCCTCATCTTCTGTAGTCTCAAGCAAGGTAGTTCAGTGAATTCTTGGTTACCTTACATTTGTTATAAACTCGAATAAGTTTGAAAAGCTTTTGAAGCGTTTAAATCGTACAGTATGGGTGTGCTTACTCTTGTAAGTACAGGCTGCCTATATGTACGTCAGTACTTACGCTGTGTAAAGTTAAGGTAGAGTTCGGGAAGCGTAAAACAGCCAAAGTGTACATGTGAGGAGAGTGCATAGTAAATACGCTACGTTAGGAAACGTAGCTCTGGATCGGGCCCTTTGTGTGCCTGGGGGGGGGTAGTAAGGAGGTTGGACATCTGTGACCCCCTCCACCTCTAGCTATCTTCTTTAAACCTACTTGTCTATTTCTTTTTCTGTTGACAGTCAGCGTAAATGTTTTGTTCCTCTGTCTAACTTTTTCCTGTGTAAATGAGTTAAGAAAACAGGTTGTCATTGTGTTTCACAGGCGTCATGGTATGAGTATACTGATCATGTGCTTGGTAGTTTCTGTTTACATTAGATACTGTAAGGGAACGTGAGTCTACATGTGACAGGAATGTCATGATGTTGTGAGTCAGCAATAAGGGTCCAGCAGGATGTCACTGATTCACAATGATATGGCTATTACCAAATGTCCTGAACTAGGGGGCTGATCCAGACTTAATAACGACAGCCAATTTATGCATGCAACATGTGCAAGTTTGGCTTTGGGAACGCACTGTGTATGTACGCGGCAGATACTCGTCGTAACTCTGATCTTACGTAAATTGGGGCAGATCCTGAACTACGTTTTTTTGCGATTTTAGGCATGGCGGAGACGTAAATTTGCAGATTTGTACGCAGTGCGCATGCGCACCATAGAAAATACGCACATTAACGTAGCGTAATTTAGGACGTATGGGTGATTCACGTATGTCTCACGTAAATTCTTCCGTGTGGGTGTGCCAAATTTACGTTTTACGTGAAGTAGGCGGGGGGCGGCATTTAAAGTGTACAGTATGGGCGTGCTAAGCTGCGTACGTTCGCGTAGTTAATACGTCCGTTAGTGGACGTATGCTGTTACGTTAGGAAAAGTTGAGGTAAGGTTTGGGTAGCGTATTTTGACAAAATACGTCCATGCAAGGGGTGTGCCGAGGGGAGTGTAGCGAATTTACGTGTGCGAAAATACGCTTTGCGAATAAACGTACGGCACACGTAGTTCTGGATCTACCCCATTGTACGTAACTCCATAGATAGGGCGTGACTTCCCTGCACAAGCCGAATATACACGTTGTGAGAGGAGGGAGGCATTTAGATTGTATAGTATGGCACGGTTAGGCACTTCCGTACGACAAGGCATTACGTACGAGACATGCAAGGAAACGTTAAGGTAGGGTTCTACGTCAGCTAAGTTACATACTTGCGAGGGGAGTGTCAGGGTGAGTGCATTAGCCTTAGTAGTGCGTAACTTAGGTACACTTGCGTATGTACAATGATCTTAAGTCTGGATCAGGCCCTAGGAGCTTATTGTGGATGTACATCCGCCCACTCCTAAGTTCTATATGTGAGTGGAAAGGGCCCCCCCCCACTCTACCTTCTCTTGTCCTCACATAAGTGTAAATGTGCAGACAAGACGATCATACGTGAGGGCTAAACCCAGCACTTAGTGTACGCTTTAAATAGGAAGCCCAGCGCACTGTGCGTATAAACTACGCACGGAGGTCTGACACGCCCCGCATACGGAGGTTATGGACATCTGGAAACCAGTGTTATACGTCTATGGCTTCCGTCTTTCGGCATGCGTAAGTCGCCTGGGTTTCTTACATCAGGATTTGGTCCGTTGCCATAACGTTTTCTCCACAGTTGTAATCTAAAATGTGAGATTTTTGCCATATTTGTAATCTGGTCTCTGGGGAATGCAGCCAGACTCCTACACGTTATTCCGAGTGTTGGTGTCATTACTTGCTGCAGTTTTATGGAGCTGGTATTAGACTAGATAGTCCGCTGTTCCTGATTGGTGTCATGATAAACCGCGTAGGGGCCAATCCGGCGGTGAGCGTGCACCAGCTTATGTAGTGTGTTTCATGATTTTACACTGCTCAGAAATGACGCACACACAATTGCGCTCAATTCTGACTTGAGCTGCACTTATTTGACTTATTTCAGAAGCTATCATTTTGGTTACCTGTAATTTAAGCTACCGGGGAAATTAGTGGTAACTTAGCAGTCCTGTGTTCAGCATCTATTACACAGACTTTTATTGTTCTGTTGTAGTTTTTCTAGTTCCGTAGTTAAGTGTTGACCTTCTCCAGGGGTGAAGTTGTAAGCAGGTATGTCTAGAGGCAGTCATATAGCAGAAAGGGTGGACAAGAGATGAGGTTGGACAGTGAGTAGTTGAAGAGTCTTAGGGGTTTGTAAGTAAGGAAGAGAATGTTAGATTGGTTATTCAGTTCCTCTTTACTTAATAAATAAATAAAAACAAAACCCGTGATGAGCCTAGAACAATAAACATGGTGTTAATACACTTATATAGTATATCTGTGTCATAGTTTCCTGTAAACAAAGTCCTCCCATAGCACTAAGAAGCTTGAACTTGAGCATGATTTTACGCTCCACCAAGATAAAACTGGCGTCACCGTTGGACGCAGTCCCGGTACTGGTCTTCCAGAGACTCGCATTAGACCGCATCCAGCAAGTTTCACCTTTTATGAACTGCACAAGGGCACGCATCCAAGCCGAACGATAGTCACTGGATCCTGGTTTGATTGCGCTGGAGTGGAAGGTGCTTCATATTACGACTGTACTGCATAAGCGTACTCATAGGCTTACAATCTGCTGACATTTTAAGTATAAACAATGGTGAACACTTGAGGTAAGGTCCTGGTGTCGGAACTCCATGTGAGGGGAGGTTATTGCAGTGCTCGCACAGATGAAATGGAGATCCAAAAGCCGCAAAATCCTTACCATGATGATGTATGGCGGCGAGAGCCTAGTGGTGTGGAGACTATTCTCTGCTTCAGGGACCAACAGGACCTTGCTATTGGTGGACAAAGAATTTATGGATCAGGAATGAGAAATCTCTCGGAGAAAACCTGAAGCGTTATCAGACCTTGGATATGGGACAATATTTCTATTCTAGCACTGACTCAAAGAATACAGCAGAAGTTACATCCAAATGTATTAATATCCTTACACGTGGCGACTTTCCCTCAACAATCCTCATCCAGCCAATTGGACTCATGCAGTATCACTACAGTTTTTTCATTGCCTACTTATCGTTCCGGCACCGTTGACTGAACGCTATACATCCCCTAACCCTATAGATCTTAGACTCCACCCAAGACTGCTGTCCCTGTAACTGTAGCAAGAGTTATTGAAACATGTTATTACAGCCTCATATTTATAAATGGCACCAAAACAAATGGGTGAGCGAGCCCAGTGTGTGAGAACACATGATATGGGAAGCCAGGATCAATTCCGATATTAAGACCTTTTTCATTATTATTATTTTGCCATATTATTACCATGTTCCAGACACCATATTGAATACCCTTTGCATGCTGCCTGTGTGTCACAGGACCACACAACGAGGAAGGGGGAAGGCAAATTTATGGCACTCAAAAGCCAAAAATTGATACGAAAACCTTTTTTTTATTTTTTTTTGTATTCCTATTTTGCAGCTAAGACCTTAAGAAGTTGTACTGTTGGGAATGCAAACATTTTCAGAGAGATAAATTGTCAGGGCTCTGTGTTGTGTTTCTTGCTTTTCTATCTTATAGATTGCTATGGAAAGTCGGTAAAGAAGGAACAGTCAAACTTAAGTACCTCTGGAGAAGGTCAAAGTTTATCTGAAGGGGAAGGGGCATCAACCAATAATACGAATTCTCGGGATTGGGCTAAGAAAAACGAGAATTACAGTAACTACATTTTTCTATTTTCTTCAAATAATCGGTTTTTGCACCGGATATTGAACACCACAGTATATAAAAAGAATTTTGTTTACTGTGCTACAAATATTTTCAGAATGTTATCATTTTAAATTTTTCTTTAGTTTTGTTTTCTCGTATCCTTTATATATTTTTTTTTTATAATTTTTAACCTTCTAACATTTCTTTATTACTGCCCAGTCATTTCTTTATTATTACCCAGTCATTTCTTTGTCAGTCCTGCTGTATTTATCTTTTACATTTATTTAACGTCACTATGTTGTATAGCTTTTATCAACCAAATGTTAGACAAATTGCACATCACAGATCTCTTCACCATGCAAGTATTTCTTTAGTGTGGTATTATATTGCAAATGAAATATTTTACCACTGTGTACTGCTAGATTATCACTACTGTTAAGCTGGGTACACACTTCTAAATATATTGTATTGAACAAAAGTTTTTGAAGATATTATCCACGATCTAACGCCTTGATTAGTATGCTGATTCATGAGTACACGCTGACTTGATTTACCGGTGGCTCTGTGATTTTCATCTCTCATTACCATATGTTCTTTTTATTGTTTCATTGTTCAGTAAAATTAGGCAGGTTAATAAATCAAATCAAACGATCTGATGTCCACGATTCTACATCATTGTTGGAATGTACACACTGATCTAATTGTAGCTAAGCCTCGCTGATCGTTTGTGTACCGAGAATTACACTACAGTGGACTTAGTTAGTTATGAAATATGACATTCGTTTTACACAAGGAAGCGTTAGGTTACTTCAGAAGCCTAGATCAGTATTAATCTTTTTATATATAATCATTCATTTTCATGATTAGAAAAAAAAAATTATGTATGATAAACCCAAAAAAATTGTGTTCATGAATACTTGAAGAGTGTCACTCAAACACTGTACTTTTCTATTAGTATTTTAGCTTACCTAGAACAAGTAGAACAAGTAAGGTCAGATATGGGCCAACTTCTATGATGTGAAGGAAGACTGAAGTGGCTTAAGACATTGCAGCCTGGCTGTTTGTATACAGTAGGTTAGCAATCTATTTACACACTGTGATGGCAAAATGAAGCTGAGCTGAATGATATGGGTCAGATGACTAATAATCAGTCCAATCAAACTGAATCACAACTTAGTGTAGTGGAGAGCAGACACTATAATTAGTAAAATCATCAACTCTTATGGTAGATGATGAATGCTGCGCATTGATTGGGGTAAAAGTTCTCATAAGATCTTTATGCAGTTGGTGACTTCAGTGGAGTCATTTGTGAAACTCCTGGCAGGCAGAGCAACTGCAGCATTGGATCCCCTCTGTGCTTTGATTGTGGTAGGGGAGGGGAGGATTTATGGTGTTCTTAGGGGAGTATGGATTGGGAGTATCTAGCATGTAGCATAGGAATCAAAATTTCATTTAACAAAATGTCATTAAGGAGTGGGCTGACCGTCAGAGATGGTCCTAGCTGTAGCTGTCACAAAAATAAAATCACAGTAACCTAAACTGACAGGTATGTTGTGTTAAAATTAAAATATACATTTTTTTTCCCCCATCTTACTTTGATATAATGGCTATCTTAAGGGCATCTGTTCATTCTACCTGAAGCAAGAAGGGCACTAATCTTCTTGCTCAATCCTTCCCCTACAACCATCACAGGGTAAAGAACAACATAGAGCTTTCCGTCATGGTGTGGTTGCCTTTGAGAGCAAGAGAGAGGCACAATGTTAGTTTGTGCACATTCCCCTCCACAGAGGTTCCAGCTCTCTAGGGAGGAGCCTTAGGCTGGTTTCTTACATTAGAAACTGGTTGTGTTGTGGAGTGCTCACAATATATCTATTACAGGGTTTAAATGCACCCACAAATATGTGCTAAATCCATTAAAGTTTGTACATCTGTTTTAAAGCAAATTTGTCGATTAAAGTAACTTTTACACAGTGTACATCCGAAGTGCTTCACTGACAAAACATGAAGTACCTTGTGTGCTGGACAGTCCGTCAGCTGGGCTCCTGGTGCGCGCCATACGGTATAATATACGGTCATTGTTCACATATATACTGCGTTTCTTCATCATATAACAGTTTTTTTGAGCAGTATTTACGTTTCATGTTCATGTGCATTCAGTGTGTAATAAAGCAAGCCGCATTACTGCCTCAGGGCAGCTACCCCTTAATGTGACTTTAAACATTGTATAGAAACAGAAAGAATTTCACCTTTTTCATTCATGTATTTATTTTTATTCACAATAAAATGGAAGCAGTTATAACTGCAGATTCATAGACTATAAAAGCATGTAGTAGTTAACCCTTAGCTGTCCTCTACTGTACATTTCACATTCAGAACAAAAAATATGCTTTAAAATACCGTACACCCCAATGGTAAATGTTTTCCTTCACCCACAATAGTATAGAGCACTGCTAAGCATTTTAATGCTGGCACATAATGAATGAAAGGGGTCACATGCGATTAAGGCACCACATTTTCTTGTGAAGCTTTTATGCAAAGATCCATTATATGGGTAATAAACTGCATACATAAACACACAGTGGGTGCATTATGTTTGGAAGCACACTGCAGATGTAGTCAGTCAGTAGGATTCTGAGGGAGTCCCGTTATTGCAGAAACATTCCATCCATTGAGAGTAGGAGGAACCTATGAACCATAGAGCAAGATAAGAGTCTCCTCCTAAAACCACATTTCCTCATTTACATATTTTGTTTTTGTTCAATAGGTGCATATATCAATGGTAGTCTCATTTCTGTTGCAAATGTAGCTCCCGGAACTCTGCCTCCACCCCCCTATTCTCCTAATCCTGCCTCCCTGGCCACCGGTAAGAAGGATAGCACGGTATAGGTACCACATTACACTTCATTCGCTATCCTGTCTCAGACTGATCTTCTGTCTTCCCACTTCTAGGGATGGAAGATTCTGCTGCTCAAGCAAAAGCTACAGCCAATCAAGGTAAACAATGAACATGAAGGGATTTGTAATGATAGTGCAAGTATTCCCCTAGGAAGTTAGATTTACCGTATTTCCCCATGTATAGCACGCTCCCTTGTATAAGACGCATCCCGTTTTTAAAGCCTAAATTAAAAAATGTATTTTTTACCTATTTTTTACCTATTATTTTTAGCTTTACTTAATTAAAAATTGGGTGCATCTTATACGGGGGATCAGGGGATGCAACACTGAACTTTTGCTGTCCCTCCGGCGGTGTCAGACTCTCTCCTTCGCAGCTGTGACTCTGGCTGTCTCCCTCGCAGTGCGCGCTGCACAATGGCGTTGAGGTAACCTAAGGTCAAGCAACGTCTTTGTGCAGCGAGGAAGACAGCCAGAGGCACAGCTGCGGAGGAGAGAGCCTGACACCACCGGAGGGACAGCAAAGGTAAGTTCAGTGTTGCATCCCCTGTATAAGACGCACCTGATTTTTAGACCTATTTTTTGTCTAAAGAAGGTGCGTCTTATACATGGGGAAATACGGTGTTTCATTAGAATGCTTTTGTGTTGTGTAGCATCTTAGGCGTTACAGACGTCACTGTTTATTTTTACACTGTTTATATAGTGGCAGCATGTTACATAACGCTTTACAACAGTGAAATCTGCTATGAAAAGATTTTGTACATAAATCTATGGCATAAAATCATATGCAAAATGTAGACAATCTAGACATGTGGATTAAAGAGGGGCCGGACTGACATAATTGTGTTTTAGATGTAAAGCCATTTATACCAGGAAAGGTAGCCCGAGTTCAGACAGTCACTACACGATGCAACTAGAGATATGGTCTATTTTAGGCATGTGCACCCTGTGACATTCCAGATGTAATGAAGCTGTTAGTCCATCATTCTTTGCCCGGTATCTGCTCTGGTTATCCTGCTAGAGCATGGTGGGAGTTGTAGTTTCATGAAACCTGGATTGCCAAAAGGTTGCTTATGCCTGTTCTATATCAACTTGACCAATCTAGAAGCTTCTTATTGGTTGTTTACATATTGACTCCTGTATTCATCAGCTGTTATATGTGAAATCTGTATTTTTTATTATTCCTGGTTGGATTATTTTTAATTGGTATTTGTTGCAAAATATATGGGGTTTCTTCTTCTCCTTCTTCTTCCTTCTTCTTCTTCTTCGTCATTCTTTACTGTGATTGATTGAATTGGGAAATAGTATAAGTAGTATAAATATTTATCATTAGATATCTTGACCGCATGATTAATTCCATTTTTACACAACTATGCATACAAGTAAACTTAATGAAATCTACATTTGGAGTCTGCCTGTCATAATAATACTGCATTCTGCAGAGAGAGCCCAGATTCATTTTATACCCTTTAATGAAAGATTTATTACATTATCAATACTAAGTTACTGTAGTTTGCAAGTTGATTATGGAGCATTGAGAAAAAACATTCTGTATTAGTTCAGAGATGCCTGTACTGTAGTTAAGTGTTATCAGGTGGAAGTAATGGAAAACATACAAGAGTCCGTATGCTGCTCCTGTAATGTCTAATGATGAATGTGCTGTGTTATAGCTTCCGATAGCCCACTTCAGGACATAAGCTTTTCTTGAGCACAAAAGAGAAACTTAGGGCCTGATCCAGACCTACTATACTATACACTGTGTACTAACGCTAAGTGTTACATCGTGGGACTCCCCCTGCCCCATCGTATTTACACTCCCTTACGCCGGCTGAAGGCTACCCTAACTTCAGCCGGTTTAAGGAAGTGTAAATACGCTGGGATGGCGGCGTTAGTATGATAACGCAGCCCTCCCTGCGCCCCGCCTACCTGTACTAACTGCAGCGTAGTAGGACGCCCCCCAGCGTTACCACGCTGCTGCTATAGACACCCGATCTACGATCAGGAGTTTCGGTAGCTACGCTAAGCAACATCTGCCCGGCGCATGTGCAGATTGGCTTTTAAGCCGATCTTATGCTGCTGGCTGGCGTTTTAACGCGTATGTCTGGATCAGGCCCTTAAAGACAGAATGATGCACTATGCCCAAAAGGGAAATTGAAGTTAGTCGGGGCAAGAACTGGTTTGGTGAACCGCAAAATAGATATCGGCACTATTGATTATGATTAGACTATATGGTAGTCCAACTAAATCCCGTCTTATAAACGGAGAATTTTATTTGTTTGTCCCTTTACAAAATTATGGGCATGGTCTCTGTTTTCTGGATCTGTGACCTACCTATATTTCTGCTTTCACAGGAAATGGTTGATATTCACAAGTTCTATATAGAAGTAAAGCTTTTAGACCTTTAGATTATATCTGTCATGAACTTGGCCAGTCTGGCGTTGAATTGGGGGTAACTTGCAAGCATGTGTCTTGTAACTAGTTATAGTCACATTTTATAAGTATAAAAATATGATCTTAGCTATCATGCTGGCTCTCTGGGAGCTAAAATAGGTGGAGGATTTCACCCTTTCCATGACAAAAGATTAGTATGTCCATTTAAAGTATTGTTCTAATATTGACCTAAGATTTTAACTAACTAAATTGTTTGTTCCTGTTGCAGCTGCTGTGGGAAACCAACACAGTTCTCCACATGGACCCAACTCATCTGCTCCCCCGACTCCTTCTGCAACACCATCTCCAGCTTCTCCTGCTAGAACCTTAAACCCTCCTACTCCTACAACACCTTCTGTTTCCGGAATGAATGTGCCTACCTCTATGGCAGCCTTTTCTGGGCAGGCTACACCCTCGATGGCATCTCCTAAATCATCCTCACCAACTGTTATAAAGAGTGCACAGATGTCCTCCAGTACTCACACATCGGCTGTGAACGCACCTTCAACACCAAGCCCTGCAGTGTATTCTGGTCTTCCACTTACTAGCTCCTCCTCTCCCTTCGCCAATCCTGGGCTCAGTGATTCTATTTCACCTTTGTCGCTTCCAGGTCTTCCATTTTCTGCCACAACTTCTACAGCTTCTGTAAGCACGGCCAACATGATGCCATCAATATTTGCTGGTCTCCCATTGTCTTTAAATCCTGCTTTCCAGGGCATGTCTAGTCCAACACTATCTGATATTGCTGGAGCCGCTGGACAAATGAATATCGGCAATCCTTTGCTGTCAGTTTTAAAAGGATTTTTAGCTTCAAATGATCCATCGCTATCAATGCCTCCTGTGTCTGTGCCTGGACTTCTGCCCATGCCAAATCTTCAAAATACAGATTCAGTCTCTGCTTTAAACAAAAGTTTTACTCCACCATGTTCAACACCCACATCTCAGAGGACTACCACTCCTGAAATATCTATGTTCTCAGGGGCATCTTCACCGTCACTATCAAATCCTAGTTCTACATCCAATTCCCTACCAGGACAATCTATGTTGCCCACACCGTCGGCCCTTAGTTGCATTCCTATAGTTTCACAGGGCCAGAATCCATCAGTTTCTATGTCTGAACAAAATATTTCTTCCATGTCCTCATCCAATATCATGCCTAAAGCTGAATCCGCTAGTCCATCACCTTCTGCTTTCAAAGGTCCTTCACGTTCAGCAACACCATTGCATGGTTCTCTAGGGTTGCCTGCTATGTTAAGCCATATGTTTCCACCTGGACATGGAAGCCTTTCTAATTCAATGAACCCAGGATTGTCAGGCCTTTCCTCAATCAATGGAAACATAGGCGGCCCAACCCTGTCTTCAATAGCATTGGGTGCCCCTACTGGAATGCCTCCCGTTTTTTCTCCTTTCACTTCCCTGCCGAATGGATCTCCATTTGGAGGTAGTCCAACCCCATCCATGTTAACATCTTCCACTACGGCTTCCTCCTCAACCCCACCACTCACATCATCTGTGTTTCCTGGCCTTTCTGCACCATCCGCTGCCGCATCTCCTTTTCCACTGAATCTGTCTGCTCCGCTGTTTTCTGTACCTCAAGGACCATTAGGCACATCAAATCCAGCTTATCCTGGTTTCCCAGCTTCTAGTGCACCATCAGTCAATCCAGCATTACCAGCTCTTCCATCATTTCCTGGACTTCAGCCTCCTTCTACAGCAGTTCCAGCGAGCGCCCCATCTCCAGCTTCCGTTCTGCCTGGATTCGCTTCTGCTTTCAGTTCCAACTTCAACTCTGCTCTTGTCACACAAACTGGGTTAGTAATGTCATTGCTTTTCACATGGCTCACACATAGAAAGTACCAGTTTTCCTCTCCTAGTTTTCCTAATGGGAAAAGGCCTTCTCTTCAGATGTGTGAATGCGTCCTGAGTTAGGACTATCCACGTTGAGGCTTAAATATCCCTCATGGACATTTACAGCTGTTTTGGGAACCTTTTTTACATTATTGTAAAGTACTGATTGCTGTGGCCTCGACCTTCACAAAGGCTTAAAGGCTACAGTATTTGTTAGGCAACCTGTGGAAATTGTCATTCTCTCTAATAGAGTGTATAGAAATGCTTTATTTAATTTACTATTTCCCAATACTTTCCTACGCAATATAAGTACTGAATGGCATTATTATGTTATAGAGAATTTGCACTGATACCTTTTCACGGTTGTATATTTCACATTCACATTTTCACTTTACTAGCAAAGCTAATAAAGATCTTACCTTAATAAGTACATCCGATACCATTTCTTCACTTACTATGTTGTTGTCTCCCCCCTCAGGCCAGCAGCATTTCCCCTTCTCTCTCTCTCTGGTCTTCCTGGATTTCCACAAAGTCCCTCTCAGTCTCTACAAGGATACCAGCAAAGCGCAGCAGCCGTGGCGGCAGCAGCTGCAGCACAGAATGCATTATTACAGGTAACATCCAGACTCTATCCAAGAGCTCCTGCATACTCACAGAAGATAATCCAGAGCAATGTCAGTATAATGTGATCGAGTGAAGGGTCTCCAATATGTTTGTGTATGAACTTTAGCTGGAGAAAAACACTCTTCTTTGCATTTTTAAGGAGTATTTATGTCTGAGGGGAGTATATCATTTTCAGTAATTGAATATAATATTAAAGTGGCATATTATGTGCAAAATTCACAATTTAAGTTGGAAAACATTGTTAGAAGTTATAACCGTTCTCACCTTCTTAATCCTATGCCTATGTAATGTAACTGAAAAGGATATACTGCATACTGTATACAGAGCACAAAAATAAAACAGCAGGGAGAATCTCCAGACTATCCATATTGAAACTATACATCACTTAAAGGTACGGTATATTTATCTCATAACCAGAGATGACACATCTGTCATAATGAAGATATGAACACATGACCAAGTCAAATGCCTAAAAACCTGAGCTACCAGGCAGTATGACATTACAATGCAGTCTCCTACATTTATTTATTAACAAGTTTTTATATAGCGCCATCAGATCACGTAGCTCTTTAAAGAGAATATTTAACATTCAATCAATCCCTGCCCCATTGGAGCTCCATTATAAGTTCTCTAACACAGACAAACCGACTAGAGCTAATTTATTCTGCAGCCAATTAACCTACCAGTATGTTTTTTGGCATGTGGGAGGAAACCCACGCAGACACGGAGAGATCTTATAAACTCCACACAGCTAGGTCTAGTCCGGGAATTGAACTCATGACCTCAGCGAGACACAAGTGCTATTCACTGAACCATCGTGCTGCACATAAAGCTATTAAACTGTCCATGCGAAAAAAAAATAGGTACAAGAATTGAATTCGTAAGCCCAGGTATAGATAACACTCGTATGTGTTGAAGCCCAGGTATAGATAACCTGTTTTTTGTTTTGCACCATTTTAGATGTCAACATGAGGAGGAGGAAGGAAGGGATGTGGCTAGTTTGGCTGTAGGGTAGGGGAAGTATCCGCAGCTCTGTGAGAAGGGGGGAGAAAAGAATAAGGATATGCATGTGGCTAATGCTGAAGAGTGCATGTGCTTTCTCAGGTGTCATAGGCACCGAGACAGGTGCAATGCCATCTCTGCTTGAAAGTCATGTCTCCTTTATAAGGGCAAAGGACAAAGAGCCCCACACATAAGTAAGGAGGTCATGAAATGTTGGTTTGTTATAGACTTTTGCTGTTTAACAGATGACCTGCAGGTATGTGCTATTTTTCTCACAATGCTGCTCCTATTTAATAGATCATTTTAATCAAAGATCATTATGTAAGGAAAGTATCAAAGGCTTGCACCAGGACTCACAGGGGAGAATCCTCTGGACACGCTGGTCCTGTGATACTGTTACCGGGCCCGATTCAGAGTTTCATGCGCAAGTGTTGGAAGTCCTGTTCCGAGCTGTGTGTTTCCGCAAAACATGCAACTCTGAATCGGATGTAGGAAAAAGGGGCAGGCGTGCCAGCCCGCAGCCGGAGTTGTATGGGCAGCGGCTGGGGCTCTGCCAGATTATTATGCATTTAAATGTTTTTTGTTTTTTTTCCCATGCTTGCATTTCCAGCTTTTAAAACCCCATTTAAATGTGCGGTAATGTTAGAGCGTGGTAGGGGTATTCCGCTGCTATCCTGGCATAATTTATATATATTTATATCATTAAAAATAAATAAATAATAAAAGTAAAAATATGTTTAATGTTTTTTTTTTTTTGCCCAAGTTTTATTTTATATTTTAAACACACCTGGGTCATTTTACCATTGAAAATGACCTGAGCGTATGACTTTCACCAACCCCTGAGATGGTGTAAGCATTTGACCGATGCGCAGGCACCTTTCCCTGCTACTGCGCCTAATTAAATGGGAAAAAAAACCTTTTCTCATTTAAATATCGTGGAACTTCCTGTTGCACTAGAGCAGAGCGGTTGGATGCGCAGAGAGGCGGAGGGGTAGCCTTGTGTCGATGTTCTTGTGCTTGCGAATTCTAGTTGTGCTTCGTAACGTAAGAGCAGCTGTGAATCGGGTCCACGGTGTGTTGGATGCTGAACAAGTCGGTCTTCTAGGAGCTAGTGGTCAATTACTGATTAGGGAATGGGCCAGAGCTGCATGCTCCTGCATGTCTTTAACTGTTCCCGTACTATATAATGAGCCTCTCTACATCTCCTGTGTACTGCTAGTACAACACATCTGTAATAGGTCGTTCATGCAGGTGTAAAAGCCGTCTTTTATTACTAATGAGTTTCTAACCGATTTATCTCTTGCAACAGGCACATTCAGCGTCTGCCCTGGAAGGATTTTCTACGCAGGCAGATGCTTTTGCTGGTGTCCCTACAGGGCCGGGAACGCCGTTTCCGCTTCAGCCAGGGTTACCTCAGCGCGGCTGGCAATAATTCCAAGCTACTCACAACAAGAGAACCTCTTCCATGTACAGAGACACTGACACTTCCTCCAGTCTTTTTAGCTTTTCTAGAATGAATTATTACTGACCATTTCAGGTTGGAATGAGATACTCAGTGATGACAAGAAAAACACATATGGACAATTTTAGCTTTCACAGATTAGGAATAGGTAATTTATTTTTACTACATTGATTTTAGTGATAATGTTTTTAATATTCTAGTCTATAGGATTATACATCATACCTTTTGGAATGTTTTAAATTATGTCATTTAACCACATAATGTTTTTACTATGACTATACCTAAATAGATGAAATATGTAAGAAGCCTGTCCTCGTTCCCACTGTTCGTTTACAGAATCATGTTTAAGTATTGTTTAGGACGGGTTCATCGCTTGCTTCGTCTGTCCTTTGTAGTCCAGCTTCACCCACGCAGTGGCCCAAGTAGATGTACTGTAGCTGACCGCTCTCATAGTTGTACCACACCTTTGTATTCTTATTACATTTTTCCTCTATATTATATCATTAAACCTCCTTCATATTACATCCAGATCCCTCCCCACCTACATATCAGTGTGTGTCCATATGTACATACAGGGGGAGATTAAACATTGGTAAGCTGATCTGTGATGGGTATTCGCTCTCTTTAGGTGAGACTTTGATATACAGTGCACCTGCAAATAATTCTTAGAATGTGTATCTGCCTGCACAACCTTGATTGTGTCACTGCCAACCATTCACTTGTCTTTGTGCAGTTTGAATTGTCTAGAAAACACATTGTTCTAATGGTATCAGCAGTAGCTAGAAGGAAATACAATATGAATTATTTGCACATTAATAAGTCACTTTGTGGTATCCGTGCTTTATTATAATAACTAACAATACACTCTACAATGCTACAGCATTAGCAAAGCCTACTTTTAGTTTTTGACAAACTATAGGACCTTTGCACATTTGGGACAGTGTTTAACAAATTTTAAAGGTTCTTTTACTAAGACTGTATGTGATATGACACAAGGGACTGGAACGCAAAAAAACGAATGCATCCAGTCTTTGATAAGTGAAATGGCAGATTTTTGTGCAATCCAGACGTGAATGCAGCTTTGGATCAGCACAAAAGTATAGGAAGTTGTGTACAAGCACATAGCCAATCACAATGCAGCTTCATTCCCAGTAACTTTCCCTTTCCTCAGTGGTCCAAACACAAGTGCTGGGTACTACACTGTTCTGTATAATGGGAATGGTGGTTATACTCCATGTGAGCTCTTATTTAACAATGCAAATGTACCAATATAGCCATAAATAAAATTAGTATTAAATGAAATATATATTTTTTTTTTATAAAAAAACAAACAAAACATGCAGTATAATGCATGCACGACATTTTCAAATCTTTTAGTAAAGCATTCCCAAGGTTACTGCAATGGTCTGGTGATTTCAGCCATCAGCAGCTTCCTGGACTTAGACGTGCCCTGTGGCTGGTGCAAATGTTTAGCGGTGCACTGTGCATAATTTTGTTACATTCGGGACTGCATCAAAGAACGACCCTATTTCGATAGGACCGTTCTCTCACTGGCTGGGAAAACGATTGCTTTTGCTTCAAAGAGGCATAGCAATCGATCCCTGGAGCACCGAATACGGTGCTCTGAAAGGTAAGTAAGGATTCTATCCCCAATGCTCTCCCTAATACTTACCCTAATCCTCCTCCCCTTCTATTACCCCAAACCTTACTCCCCCATCCCGCAGCCTAACCCTAAGTTTCCCTTCACCCCATCCTGACCTTAACCCCCCCTTACATGGCCCTAATCATCCCTTCCCCAGAGCCCAACCCTAACCCTCCCCTAAACCTAAAAGTCCCCGGAGAGGTTACTCACCTCTCTGAAGGTCTGTCGGCAGCGCTTCCGAAAATGAATGGGTGAGTATGCCAATCACATACTCACCCATTCATTAAAAAAATAAAAACTTGCTGCCATTCGAAATAGAGACAGCCAAAATGGAACATTCGGCTGTCTCTACTTCTCAATGACATCGATCGGAGCGGGGACCACCACTGACGGAAAGGATGTAGGCAGGTGGCCGCAACAGTAAGCTGCGTTTGGGCCTGGATCGCTGAAATTGCATGCCTATCTGTCCTGGTCATGCGCCGTGCGGAGGTATGCGGATACACTGCACCATCGGGCTTGTGTTTGAGTCTGGCTCAGGCCCATAGTGGGTTCATATAGTTTAAACCCAGTACCCTTTTAATTATCTGACTTTTTTTATTATTATTATTTTTATTACTTCAGTAGACATTAGTTGTAAAGTTTCTAGAAAGGTTTTGGGTTGTAATCAGTTATAGCTGTAACCTTGTTAACTTTTCATAAACCACCTGGACTATTACCAATGCTTGGTGCTTATTTAAAGAAATTGTGCAATTTTTAAACAAAGTATTCAACTAGAGAGTAAATATACACTTTACTATAGATATCCCTACCTGGATTCTTATCTCAAAGGAGTGGTGGCATGTGATCTACAGCCCTTTATGTAACCACACTTGGCCCACTATTGCTCACTTATATACTGCTAGTATGTGACCGGTACACCTCCCACCTAAGGCTGTGTTCAGAGCTCGAGAATCCCCAATAAAAGCTCCAGGTATTAAAGCATGGTAAGTACTGGACTCTTCTAAAGTCTGCATATTCAGACCTCCGCTGCGCATTCACATACAACTGCAAGTATTGATTAAGTCATTCAGTGTTGTAAATGTTGTGATTTATAGCTGAGCATCTACATTTTCATCATCAGATTATAGAAGTATGTAATGTGTAAATTTGCAGTCTTTGGGCCAGATTTACTAAGCTGCGGGTTTGGAAAAGTGGAGATGTTGCCTATAACAACCAGACAGCTGGCGTTCTCTATTATGTAAAAATAAAATTGGAGCTAGAATCGGATTGGTTGCTATAGGTAACATCTCCACTTTTCCAAACCCGTAGCATTAGTAGATCTGGCCCTTTGTGTTGAATCAGCCTTGCAATGAATTACATGAATAAAAACTGTATACAAGGTCAAGAGTAGAGACACACCCCTGCCTGTTATAATAATATCATTCATAATCATGCTAGTCAATTCATTATCATGTTTGTCATTAACGGGGTAAGGATACACAGTAATTTGAAAGCCAGAAATGAAGCATCAAATCTCTCAGGGTTCTAGGTTATATTTAATAGAGCATCCATAGAAATTTTCCATATCAGCCGGGTTCTAGATATACATTTTCTAAGATGTGACTAGTAAACTATAATCTGATTGGTGGCCTGTGGTGAAAAATCTAATTTGAAGTTCCATTAAATATATAGCCAAGTGTTTGGTGACAGTTGCAGAAGTTACTGGACATTTATGAATGAGGACAAATGCTGAACTCTATTATCATACAGCAGTATTAGAATTCTCGGCCATTTCAGCGTATGTATAATAAAATGCATGATTTGTCATTTGTTTTTTAATTTGAATCCTGAAACTTTATGTTGTAAAAATATTTCCTCATCTAACCACTGGATTAAAGCTCTAAACACAGTGTAATGCTGGTACATAATTGCATTTGTATAAATAATGTGCAGTCGTCTTTTACTAATACTACAGTATATGTGCATTTTTTAAATTGTGAAATGAATGAAATGTTTTTAAAGGCTTTGTATAAAATAATGCGGTCATTCTACTAACCATGCATTTGTTTTAATAAATGTAAAACATTTGTAATTCTGTAGTTTGTGTCCTGCTTGTTGAGATTGGTAAACGCAGACTAATATGGCTGGCAGCGCTCCTGTTTCTATCTTTGTATCTCCCATGGAGAATCAAACGTTAGGGCTTAACCAAGCCCTTATTGAGGATTTAAATACCCCAGACGCCCCACTGTGCATAGTGCCCCTCCATTAAACCCAATAAAATATCAGAGTCTTAAGGTGCTATAACTTTTGTCAACCACCTTGCAGTTCTCAAAAGTCCCAATAGTTTGCAATAAAGCATTCAAATCTCTCAATAGTTCATTATACAGCTTTCAAATGTCACAACAATCCATCAGAAATCTTTCACGTGTGCCAACGATTCGGGCATAAATCTTACTGGTATTGAAGAAGTTACACTCTGGGGATTCCATTAATAGATTTTTTTTTTCTTCCAATAATTATATGAGCTCTTGTACCCCTCCTATTTTGTTTGTAATCTCGTTCGCAGTCAGATATGTGGAGGAAACAGAAACGCTCTCACACGTTATACTCACAATTTCACTCTCTTGAATCTCTACAAACAGGTGAAACTTAGAATATCGTGCAACAGTTCATTTATTTCAGTAATTCAGCTTAAAAGATGAAACTAATATATTATATAGACTCATTACATGCAAAGTGAAATATTTCAAGCCTTCATTTTTTTTATTTTGTGGATTATGGCTTACATCTTATGAAAACCCCAAAATCAAAATCTCACAAAATTAGAATATTACATGAAATCAATAAAAAAAGGTTTTTAAATACAGAAATGTCAGCCCTCTGAAAAGTATAATCATGCATATGTACTCAGTACTTGGTTTGGGCCCCTTTTGCACAAATTACTGCCTCAGCCTGTGGCACTTCTGAGGTGTTATTGAAGACCAGGTTGCTTCAATAGCGGCCTTCAGCTCTTCTGCATTGTTCGGTCTCATGTCTTTCATCTTTCTCTTGGCAATGCCCCATAGATTCTCTATGGAGTTCAGGTCCGGCGAGTTTGCTGGCCAATCCGGCACAGTAATCCAACGGTCTGCATGGACTCTGGACTTAATAAAGCACAGTGTACCAACACCAGCAGATGACATGGTTCCCTAAATCAACACAGACTGTGGAAACTTCACACTGGACTTCAAGCATCTTGGATTGTGCCTCTCCATTCTTCCTCCAGACTCGGACCTTGGTTTCCAAATGAGATGTAAAATTTGCTCTTATCAGAATAGAGGACTTTGGACAACTCAGCAACAGACCAGTTATTTCTTTCGCCCAGGTAAGACGCTTCTGACATTGTTTTTTGTTCAGGAGCAGCTTGACGAGGAATATGACATTTCAAGTCCATGTCCAGGATCCGTCTGTGTGTGCAGCTCCCCCACACTTTTAAATGGCTTTTTTCTGACAATCCTATCCAGGCTGCGGTCAATTTCCATTTGAGGCTTTCCCTCCTTGTGGAGGGTGTCAATGATGGTTTTCTGCACAACTGTCAGGTCAGCATCTTCCCCATGATTGTGAATTCTACTGATCCAGACTGAGAGACCATTTAAAGGCTCAGGAATCCTTTGCATGGGTTATTAGAGGTGGAAAAGGCCATTCAAAAGTGTGGGGGAGCTGCACAAGGAGTGGACTGAAGCTGGAGTTAGTGCATCAAGAGCCACCACACGCAGACTGTAATGTGCTTTGATCCAGCGCTTTGAGAACATCCAACTTCTTTTGCAATTTCCTTCTGAGGCTTTCCCTCCTTGTGGAGGGTGTCAGCGATGGTTTTCTGCACATTAGTTTCACCTTTTTAAGTTGAATTACTGAAATAAATGAACTTTTGCATGATATTCTAATTTTTTGAGTTTCACCTGTACATAGATAACACTGTGCTCCTCCCCAGGCCCAGCGACAGGGGGGAACATGGGGGAGAGTTGTGATGGGCCTGTGGTTCAGAGAGACCTATGTAATCCACTGCTGCAGACATTATTGAGGGATTAGGGCCCCATGAAACAAGAGTGTACCGGGCCCCAAGATATCTGTTGCTGGGCCTGCTCCTTCTAATTCTCCTTCAGGTAGGGCTCAGAGAAAAAAAACACAAATAAAAATATCCTCATGCAGCACTTACACACCTGTACTCCAGCAAGGAGACCTGAAAAACATGCAACGTTCGTGGTCCTTGAGGACTGAGGTTGGTGTTCTAGCAAGGAGACTTGGAAAACATGCACTGTTAAACCTCTTTCAACCCGTGTTTTTCCTGGGAGAAATGCCGGGTCCCAAAATAAAGTGCGTTATAAGTCCACAAAAACCTGGAAATTTCCCGTTTGAAATGGGATTTCCGATACTGGCCAAGGGTATCGTCGCTCTTCAAGGGTTTTTTTGGGGGGTTTTTTGAGACCTCCTCCTCAGATTATAAACTTAGAAGATTGGATCCTTCTCTAGGTGGTAAGTACTTCTTTTTAATAATAATTTTAATGTATTGAATGTAAATTATTTTTTTTATATTAGGGGTATTAAATGTTAATTGTTTTTTTTATATTAGGGGTATTAAATGTTAATAGTTTTTTTTTTTTTAAATATTAAGGGTATTAAATGTTAATTATTTTTATTATGTTTAGGGCCGGTCCTATATTTTATTATGTAGCTAGGAGGGGCATTAATATTTTGTGTTTAACAAAGGGTGACAGGGCATGCTTGCGCTTGTGGTTCTCCAAGTGCCAGCATGCCCTGGCATCCTTGGGCATGCTGGTGCTTGTAACAATACAAGCATCAGCATGCCCTATGCATTGCTATTTTTTTTTTGTTAATCCGGCACTAAAAACAGATTTGTTTACTGTTGTCATAACAACAGTAAACAAATCTAGCTAATCGGGAGGTAATTTGAAAAACAAACCCGAGACCTTTCACATTGCCACCCTACCCATGTGCGACCCTGAAAATACCCTTTTTCCCCCTGGTCATTAGACCCAGGTAGTTGATAAAGGGTGGTTTCACATCACCTCCAAATACCCAGATTTTTGCAGAGACCCAGGTTTTTGGCCAAGTTTGGAGACACAAACATGCAGTGTTAGTGGTCTTTGGGGACTGAGGTTGGAAAACACTGATGTATTATCCTTGTGTACTACATAATGGAACCCCAACGCAACAAAATATATTTACTAGGAATGAGAAACTTATCACAGTGCTACAAAGAATAAATATTATAAAGTGTACTGATAATACCTTAATGATGCCTCAAAATACATGTCTATGAAGTTTTATCATATACATATCATTTATATTTGTACATTTTATAGTATTATATTAGTCTAGTGCTGTAATAAGGGTCTCATTCCTAGTAAACTCTTGGGGCCAGATCCAGAACTAAGTCTGACAGGGGACTTATGCAAGCCCGTGCCAGATGATCCGACAGCGTAAGTACTAATGTATGTAACAAAGTTACATACATAAAGCGTGCAGGGGTCAGGACCTGGCCTTTACATAGTAAAGCATAACATTTCCATTCTTTCCCTTTAAACCTGTTAATGAGCCTGTTGCAGACTAAAGTTAGCTACAAGGTAAAAAAAAGAAACATTAGTGCTGCAGATATTTAAATACTAAGTGGTAAAGTTTTATTTTGTACTGTTATGAAATAATATGTAAAAGAGGCACTTTGATTTGTGGAATTATTTGTAAATTGATTAATCATTTTGGTGTGTATCTGGTTGAGATGCTGGAGTTTGGGCACAAAGGCGCTGTGTGTATATCTATTTATTTATTTAATGAATCAATAGTCGTTTGTTAATTAGAAACTAGTAACAGCGCTAATAGCTCAACTACTTACCCCCTCTAAATGTGTTTTTTTTCAATCACTATCCTCTCAGAATTGTAAAGTTGGCCACACACTATGTGGAAATGGCATTGTGACCACGCAATGCCAATAATCTCTGCCACCCTAACAGAATAATCCCAGGAGCAGTCGAATCATCCGTGCAGCAACAATCTGATTATATATCGAAATGATCCTATATTGTGTGGCCAGTTTCAGTATTCTACCCTGCTTCAGTGATCTGTAAGACGTAAAAGCTTAGTCTTCCAAACACCTTTGTTGAAAAATAAAAAAAATTATAGATTACACAAAGGATTGTACAAGAGCTAGAAAACAGCCTCCTTTGTGTGATCTCTGATCTGATTTACAGAAGGAAGTATCCCTTTAATTGATTGTTTATTACTATGAATTGACAGCCAAGGCAATTTGTTAGGCATTGGATTGGTTTTTTTAAATATAACAATTTTAAAAGTGCCATAGATGTGCACTGGTATGGCAAAAAAAACCCAAAAATTTATTTGCCTTTTTAGGTAACATCATCACCCCAATACCAGTATTAAAATAACTAAGTCAGTCAAGTAGTCAATTTTCAAACTAGACCTGGGAGGAAAACACATGAAAGGAGGTGAATGGAGGGCTGAAGTGTATAGAAGGTATAGACGTAAAGCAAGAGAGTGAGAGAAAGGGGTCTGGTTGTATGACATGGATGATGTGGAGAATGTGAAATGCCTACTCCACTATATTGTCTCCCTCTGGATGTGTGGCTCAGAGAGCTCCATAGCTCCATATAAAAGCTGTAGGGAATATTGTGTCATAGGAAATGAGGCTGGTTTCTGTACTGAAAAGGAGATTGAGGGATTTTAAAATAAAAGATTTATTGTATAGAAGACAGGGAGAAGAAGAGAAGATATATATGCACACCTTTACCTATTCATGAGCACACCAAGCAATTTAAAATACACATAAAAACTAATATTAAGTAATAATAAGTGTCTTACATCGACATTTATTATTAAAATACGTAATTTACTATTAAAAAATGTAAATGCGTGGTAAAAAATTTTGGTGTGCAGAATTCAGAGATGATTAGTGGGATATGAATATTGTGCCAGTTTTAAAGTTATATCTGTCAAGGTGTGTGTGTGTGTGTGTTTGTATATATGTGTATATATATATATGGCTAGAGTGCCAGGCCTTGTCTGTGATAGTAGCTGAAAAAGTGGGCGCTGTCTCAGAGTGGCTGTTTTGGAGACTTGGGGACCTCTGCCGGGGGTGAGTTCTCAATTTAGAAAAATATATGACCCATAGTTGGGACTCTGATGTTTAGAGTTAGGAACACCAAACAGAGAAGCCTTGTAAGAGGCTGGTGGCTTATCATGTATCTGCAGATATTTGTAACTAATTCTCTGACATTTATTTTAAAGATAGAAGATTTTGGTTAGTCGCTGGGTAATGGCTAGAGTGCCAGGCCGTGTTTTGTATTTGTGTAAACTCCCCTTGCTTTGTGCACCTGCTGTATAATTACCTTATAAATTGATTGGAGCAACCTCCATCTTGGAACTGTATGTTTTATTGCACATATCATCATCATGGGTACACACTGCAATATCAGACCAAATTATTGTATGGCCTGATAAACAGGTGGATAGCCAGTATGCTCAGCAATATATACATAAAATTAGTCCTTGATCATGTTAGACTTGTCAGAGGTAAATACATAAGACTTCTGTAGACAATGGACCTGATTCAGACTTAAGAAGGAGCGTGAAATTAAGGACCTGATTCATACTTAAGAATCTTCTTAAAATAAGAACTTCTCACTCACTCCTGGGCAAAACCATGTTGATTGCAGGGGGAGTCAAGTTAATTGTATTCTTTGCATGCAGGGATATATCTTTGATCTGTTTACTGCACACAGATACTGACCAGCATTACTATCACACTGTTATTTAGACTTGGGATTGGTAACATCACCTCTCATTTCTATTACTGTTTGCAGCAGATGAAATATGACTCCCCTGCAATCAACATGGTTTAGCCCAGGAGTAACTTTCCTCTCTTATTGTCAATCTCTGAATCAGGTCAAATAACGGCAACACTGCCTGGAGCTGGCTACACATTACACGATGTTCCTGGCTCCCAACCGAACACTTTGATAGCACATTGTACAGTGGACACAAACTACATAATAATCTGGTTGATCTGGTTGCCCTGCACTTATCCTAATAGGCACAGTGGCGGTCAGGTTGTTTGGGCTGACTGAACAATCTGATTATCCAGTCAGTGGGGCTGATTAAGAGATGCGATTGCGAAAAGATCGCAAATATACGCACCTTAGGTAAGATCTTACCCTGTTCCAGCCCACTGCATAAACAGCCACTCCCCTTGCAAACAGCGGTGGATCTTAAACTTAGACCACCATTGACTTGCCCTAAGTCTACGCTGTCATTTGGGATCTTAAGTGACGTGGTAGCGTTCATTTAAGATCCTAAGTGTCAGCCCGCGCCCACTTTCCCTCATTTCCCTGCCTCCCCCCGCCCATTTCCATGCAAATCCTTAAGATCTTAAAGATTCGCTGCACTTAAGATCTTAAGTGCTTGCGTGCGATTCAAACTTACGCTCTTAGCGAATTTACGCTCCTAACCGCTACGTAGACGGCGTTGCACTATTACTACGCATGCGCAGTTTTGCGAATTTTCTAGGATCTTAAATATACGCTCCTAAGTGCCGTGGAAATCGTATCTCTGAATCAGGCCCAGTGTGTTTTAGAACGTATTGTTGGGATTATAAGAAATTGGTCCTTGTGATATAATATATGGTGAATGGCTAATGCCCTGATTATTGTATAGTGTGTGGCCAGCTTAATTTAAACATATGACACTCCATTGCGCCTCAAAGTAAAAAATTTAGTGACGTAGTATATTTTACATAGACAAGACATGAATATATGTTTTTCTGTACATTGTCAATATGATATCTAGTGATATATTTGTAAAATGTGGAACGACTGGTCTGAGAAAGCCAACAAATCAAGAACCTGCATTTCAGGTTCTCCATACGAGTGTATTTTACTGTAAATGATCAAGATTGATGATTGTGTACATAGAAAATACATACAGGTGACTAATATTGTGTCACCATATCATATATTGAAATAGTTATACACAGTTTTACAACTAGGCTGCATGTAACTAAGCTGTCAGGTTACTATACAACAGCAGACTGACTGTAGTCTCTATAGAAATGAATTCCCCAGGGTCAGTAGTACTTTGCTTTATCCATACAACAACTTGGTAACAACACCCTCTGTAGAGGGAGTGTCAACATCATGGAAATAGAGTTCAGACAAGGAAATACAGAAACATTCAAAGCTGTTAGAATTCAAGTGGCCTGTATCGTCTATAGGTGAGGATTCAGTCATTTCATATTTTCTGTTATATATTTGCTATATATTAGCTAGATCCTAATTAATGTAGCCTAGCCAGTGCACTACAAACCCTAGCATGATTTAGCAGGATGTCTAATGCATGTCTTATAATAATAATTTGTATTAGTAATAATAATAGAATTATGAAACACTGAAAATAAAAAAAATAAGACAGAATATATAGGTAGAGTTATAGAATAGGAATTTTATGGAGAATTAAAAAACTTTAACAAAGGAGATCTGGGACACTGCACTATATAAAACACATATTTACAGCTGGTATTCAAACACTTGGAAAAACATTGGATATCTGAAGAATTTAAGAAAATGCATCATTATTATTATTATAAGTGGTAGTAGTAGTAATAGTAGTAGTATATTAATAATAATACCCATATGATGTATGGCAATTAGAAACCAGTAAATCCATTTTCTTACATTATACTGAAACTTTTACTGGAGGCAAACAACTGAAGACAAGAATAATTTTCATACATTTCATATAACATATATCATTCTATTGGTTTATGCTATTTGGAAGAAAAAAAATCTCATCAGTTAAGAGAATTTAGGAAGTCTGTTCCGCCTGAGTAATATGTCCCATACACTGATGCAATGCATAGTGTAAAGAACTATATAGGGGTTTGAGGTATATAATCTGCAGGTCTGCCTCTTTCTCCACTGTAACATGGACATCAAACAGTAAATTAATACAGTTACTGAGGGTTATTTACAAAAAAAATGATTGGCCGCTATGCTTTGCATTTTGGGCCAGATTTACTAAGCTGCGGGTTTGAAAAAGTGGAGATGTTTCCCATAGCAACCAATCAGATTTTTTTATTTTTTTTTTAACTTTCTTTTATTAAAGCAGTAATTGTACAGTAGACACATCAGCAGCAAATTTACAACAGCTGCAACAGCATTTTCTAGATTAAACCAATCAGATTTCAACTGACATTCTCTATTATATAAAGAAAATGAGCTAGAATCTGATTGGTTTCTATAGGCAACTTCTCCACTTTTCCAAACCTGCAGCTTAGTAAATCTTTATATCGGACTGGAGCCTCAGTTCTGCTATTGCCCTCATTTATGTGCATTCGGTTTACATTTCTGATGCTACAGTGTTCTGTCACACTCATACTTATAGGAATTGACACTAACGACAGAGGAGCTTGGTTGCAATCACAAATGGGTGGGATTTTTTTATTACAATATACATCAAACTCTTCTTTTATGTCTTGGGGTATTTAGGATTGCAGTTCATATATTTTAGACACCTGGCAAAATATAATGACATACAGCTTTGCTTTAATAGCAACAAACAACTTTGATGTATTTTTATTATGTTCACTTCTTCTGTTTTAATGCCGTTAGTATACTTCATATCTTTTAATGAAGTTACCCAATACCATAAATAAAAATAAATAAATATAAAAACTTTTACAATATATAAAGTATAACAGTACTGAGGCTTTCTACATACAGCTCATGAATCTGCTCTGTCTGGGTCTGACCCATTGCTGCCTCCTCTGAGCTCCTGTTAAGACCCAACCAAAGGTGGATGCTTCTGGGCAAAACATTGCAGGATTGAATTGTAAATGGAGTTTAGGGCCAGATTTATTAAGCTGCAGGTTTGGAAAGTGGAGATGTTGCCCATAGCAACCAATCAGCTTTTAGCTGACATTCTCTTGTATGTAAAAAGAAAGTGTAAGCTAGCATTTTATTGGTTGCTATGGGCAACATCTCCACTTTTCCAAACACGCAGTTTAGTGAATCTGGCCCTTAGTCTGAAGTGAATGTCTTGAGTTGTGGATATGATTACCTGTTTCCTAAAACAAAGATTGCAGCACTGGAAACACTGCTACTGCTGCATGGACAGTGAGATAAAGTTAAATAGAACATCCTTCCTATGTAGTAGCTATGGGTTTTTTGCCAGATCATACTGTTTATATAGATATTATTTACAGAGAGAATCACCAGGCTCCATAGCAAATTTCTAAACTATACACAAAAAACATAGAATGGTCTCTTCTGTGCATGTACTATAAACAAATGGGAGAGGCAGCTCAGCCATCTTGGTCTCCTACATGCCCTGTATTAGCCACTCCCTGTACTCCAGATATTGATACCTCTGATTTTTAGCTTTTCTGATTAAAGTTTTTCCTCATTAAATCTCTGATATAAAATAAGTGCTCTGAAAAAGCAGGGGGTTATTCCTGGGATGGCCTGAGCCATGCTGCAGTGTTAAAGCATGGTTGCCAACTCTCCCTGAATATCAGAGAGTCTCCCTGAAGAGCAGGTGATCTCCCTGAAGTGTTAGGCAATCTCCCTGATGCTGATTCAGTTACAGAAGTCATTGTGGTATGCTGACAGAATTTAGAAATTGTGTCCGATTTCCTTGCATTAAGGTCTTGGAAGTGGCAGATGAAGAAGTAATTGATCCCTTATACACAGTATGCACAATAAATACTGAAAATATTTATTCATTGGCTTTTTAACAATCAATAAATACTGATGCTGCTATTCTTATTGAGAAATACTTTGCCTGGCAGTGTTAGACACACCCATGGGTGGAGCTATTCATGGGACACACCCCTTTGGTGCAGCTTTGATAGTCAAAATCTCCCTGATATGCATTTGCAAAAGTAGGCAACCATGTGTTAAAGGGTGTCCCTGTGTTATTCAGCCTGGGTTTCATTGGAGGATAGGAACAAGGGTGTGAGGTGATGCAACATGTGTGTGACCCGGGATTAGGGTGTGAAAGGAGCATAACAGGGTTAGGGTATAAACCATAATAAGGCTGTTGCTGGGTGGGATACACTGTAAGGCTGGTCTGACCATTCCCCACACAGCTTAGTGGTAGGTGTCTTTACACTGATTGGTAAGTGATTGGAGCAATCCACCAATCACAGCCCAGGAGCTGCAGGAGAGGGAAATAGTTTATCTACCACCTCAGATAATGGAGTCTGAGGTAAAGGAGAATATGGAGAGGGGTCTCCATTGTTATCAAAGCTTTTTATGTAATGAGAATTTTACCTGTAATAAGTAAGAGTCTGAGCTATAAAGTGCAGGAGGTCAGATTTGGGGCTAATCTTTCATAAACAAAGTGCAATTCCTAACAGGAAAATGACTCACTTCAACTTCTATTTTGCACATGTCAAAATAACACAGGGTTGCTGGCTTTTCAAAGGGAAGTGTTAGAGGTCAGTTCAGGACGTGGCTTAATGACGTAATTTATGCAAATCATGTCCCGAAGCCCACCCCTGACCATCAATGACTGTTTTCATAGTGTTACTAGGGATGGGGGTGGGGCTTGATGACGCTAATTACATTACAAGTCCCGTCTTGTCCCTAGTAACACTATCAATAGTAGTGTTGCTAGGGAGGGAGGGGGGCCACAGCCTCAAGTCCATTGTGGGACGTTTGCTGCTTCTCCCAGGATACCGACAGAACTGCCTGGATTTCAGGAATCTCCCGGATAAACCCGAGACTCCGTCCTGAAATAACACAGTCACTATTTTTATTAGGTTTTTTTTTTTTATTTGAGATTTCAAAAGTATAAATAGTGTCCAGAGAGACAGGATAGCATATTATATATATTATTTTAATTATATGACCGTTATGACTAATGAATATAAGAAGGACTTAGCCCTTTAATGTGTGGTTATAGTATTAGACATATGGCACTTTTAAATATTTAAAATTAATAATAGCAACCTCAATCAGTAGCTATAGGAAACACCAGAATTATTGGTATCTGTAATAGCATAATACAGCTCTTACCAGCATTGTCAAGTAAAGCAGGAGGAGCTGTGGGCTACAGGTAATTGCACATCACTAACTTAATTAGTACCACTGTACCACACTCATACCATGAGCCGGCAAAGATAAAATTGTTGACAGCTTGGTATTAGTAGGAAATACAAGCATGCCTTTGTCATTTCCTAATTATCTTTTACACATTAAATGTGCATATGAGTTTATTGTTTTAAAATCTTTGTAGAAATAACAAAAAATATCAAATAAAACATTATTCTCTATAGCAGGAAAACATAGAAATGGAACAGCAGGTTCCTGCACACAAGAGACAATCCAGAGATGAGTTGGTGGGTAAGTACACTATGGGTCGTTTCCTCTATTGTAGATAGGTATCAAAAATTATTTTTGGCCTTTTTAGTTGTACTACATGGGAGACTTTTTGGGATTGCGTGGTCCAGAGTTTGCATTACTTCATCTCTGGGTCTCACACAGGATGCATCTCAAACCGTTTTGTACCCAGTTCCTAGGGCCAGATTTACTACACTGTGGTTTTAGAAAAGTACAGATATTACCCATAGCAACCAATCAGCTTCTAGATCTCACTTTCCTATTACATACTAGAAAATGTCAGCTAGAATCTGATTGGTTGCTATGGGCAACATCTCTACTTTTTCAAACCCGCAGTTTAGTAAATTTAGCCCTTAAAGTCTAATGTTTGTACATTATGATTATACCTTTTATATTATCCATCTTTCCTTCTCTTGTCCCTGGGCAGTACCAGAAGCAGTTCTCACTGTCAGAATGTAGTGCGCCCCTATGACAAATGTGTAAACTACCATCACAAACAATCTTCCAGAGCATGTATGTTATTAAAAACTTTCCTCAGAATTCAAACTATGCAATGCTCTGATTGATGAGCGTTTCAAATCATCCCAGTGAAAAAAATGTCTAAAATGTTCTATGTAGGGTTACTCAGAGATGATGTAACTGAAGAGTATTTATTTATTAACAGGGTTTTATATAGCATTTTATAGAGAATATTTCACATTTACATCAGTCCCTGACCCATTGGAGCTACATTCTAAGTTCCCTGTTTTCAGTTCTGGAGGCCATATCTTCAGAAAGACATAAATACATCAGAGACTGTGCAAAGAACAGCAACTAAAATGGTCCATGGCCTGTGTCACAAACCATTGAATGGCTAGAGGAACTAAACATGTATAGCTTAGAGCAGAGAAGGGAGAGGGGGGACATGATAGCAGCTTTCACATGTATCAAGGGTTGTGACAGGCTAGAGGAGGGGGCATTCTTCAGAGGAAGAGGTGTAATAGAACACAGAATTATTGGTATTGCACATATCTGTAATAGCACAATACAGCTCTTACCAGCATTGTCAAGTACAGCAGGAGGAGCTGTGATCTACAGGTAATTGCACATCACCAACTTAATTAGTACCACTGTCCCACACTCATATCATGAGCTGGCAAAGATAAAATTGTTGACAGCTTGGTATTAGTAGGAAATACAAGCATGCCTTTGTCATTTCCTAATTATCTTTTACAGTGTGTGTGTGCGCGTGCGTGCGTGCACGCTATATGACTATGAACCAATTGACAAATAAAACCTGTTAAAGGTCAATCATTTTTGAAGTATTTGGAAAGTTATTTAAAAAAAATTACTTTTCAAATCTTTGTAGAAATAACAAAAATTATCAAATAAAACATTATTCTCTATAGCAGGAAAACATAGAAATGGAGCAGCAGGTTCCTGCACACAAGAGGCAATCCAGAGATGAGTTGGTGGGTAAGTACACTATGGGTTGTTTCCTTTATTGTAGATAGGTATCAAAAATAATTTTTGGCCTCATCTCTGGGTCTCACACAGGATGCATCTCAAACAGTTTTGTACCTAGTTCCTAGGGCCAGATTTACTACACTGTGGTTTTAGAAAAGTACAGATATTACCCATAGCAACCAATCAGCTTCTAGCTCTCACTTTCCTATTACATACTAGAAAATGTCAGCTAGAAGCTGATTGGTTGCTATGGGCAACATCTCCACTTTTTCAAATCCGCAGTTTAGTAAATTTAGCTCTAAAAGTCTAATGTTTGTACATTATGATTATACCTTTTATATTATCCTTCTTTCCTTCTCTTGTCCCTGGGAAGTACCAGAAGCAGTTCTCACTGTCAGAATGTAGTGCGCCCCTATGACAAATATGTAAACTACCATCACAAACAATCTTCCAGAGCATGTATGTTATTAAAAACTTTCCTCAGAATTCAAACTATGCAATGCTCTGATTGATGAGCGTTTCAAATCATCCCGGTGAAAAAAATGTCTAAAATGTTCTATGTAGGGTTACTCAGAGATGATGTAACTGAAGAGTATTTATTTATTAACAGGGTTTTATATAGCATTTTATAGAGAATATTTCACATTCACATCAGTGCCTGCCCCATTGGAGCTACATTTTAAGTTCCCTGTGTTCAGTTCTGGAGGCCATATCTTCAGAAAGACAAAGTGCAAAGATGAGCAACTAAATTGGTCCATGGCCTGTGTAACAAAACATTGAAAGGCCTGAGGAACTAAACATGTATAGCTTTTAGCAGAGAAGGGAGAGGGGGATATGATAGCTGCTTTCACATATATCAAGGGTTGTGACCGGCTAGAGGAGGGGGCATTCTTCAGAGGAAGAGGTGTAATAGAACACGAGGGCATGAATATAAACTGGAGGGTGGTAGATTCAGAGGAAATGTGCAGAAAAATTACTTCACGGTTGTAGATAAGTGGAATAGCCTCCCATCTGAGGTGGTTCAGGCTAACGCAGTAGAACAGTTTAAACATGCATGGGATAAATATAAGGATATCCTAAACCTTAAAATAAATTGAGGGTACATAGGATCTAGGGTCAGTATAGTTTTATATAAACAACTGGGCAGACAGGATGGGCCATGTGGCTCTTATCTGCCATCACTTGCTATGTATCTATGTTTCCCTAACACACATATACACACAGTTTAAGGTTAAGTTAGTCAGCAGCCAAGTAACCTACCAGCATGCTTTTTACATGTGTGGATATTTCTTCTTTCTTTGCTGAAACATTTAAGTTTACAGTCTCTTATTTATTGGTCAATTTATACACAAAAAGACACCTTACTTATAGTTCCTTTTACCTCTTAGCCTGTATTACCCAGTCTTGTTTTACATTTGTTTAAAATCGAAAGGCAATAGGTGCTAAATAAAAATCTGTTAATATTGGAGCAAATCTGCACCTCAGTAAAACTTGCAGTGCAGGGGGAGACAAATTCATAATTTGTAGACTGAATTAGGTTGAAAGCAGAGGTTAGAATAAAGACTTTCTATAGTTTATTATTGTGGGCTAAAATAAAAATCAGATAGTATTCGACAAGCATGCAAAAATTTAAACTTCGGTTCCACCTCTCCCATTTTCACAGTATTTTTTTCTGTTTACTTAGAATTAGGCCACAATTCTATTAAGGTACAAATATGTGTGTTATTTGTTTGCTTCAATAAATGAAACCCGGTATTCTCTACAATGTGCACACACTGCCATCTTGTGGTCGCATGGGTTTATATTGTAGCTGCATAATATGTCATCTTTAGCACCCAAATAATTAACAGCTCTTTATTTTGAAATTAGATTAGTGTTGTGTTAGACAACTCCCCTATCTTAAGAATTTTATCAACACATTTAACGTTTACCCCACCTGCATTTCAATAGGGTTTTGCCAAGAGGCAGATTTGCTGCCTTGTATGACTTTTTCCTGAACCTGACTCAGATGGTGTAATCAGTGTCTTCTTTCCCTTGCAATGCTTCCAGACACCGGAAGAGGAGATATTGGCGTTTGTGGGTGGATCTTGCTCATCTTATCTGCTCTGTTTGCTGCCATCACTTTCCCGCTTTCCATCTGGTTCTGTGTGAAGGTAATTGTATAGCAGACACATTACAAGTCAATGGCTCCTGATGTAGAAACTAATTATGTTATTGTTTTAAAATTCTGTAGATAATTCAAGAATATGAGCGCGCTGTTGTGTTCAGGTTGGGCCGTATCATTTCAGGAAAAGCCAGAGGGCCAGGTATTTACTGTTTCATACTAAAAGAATAATAAACAAAAGGGAGAGTGGCACATAGAAACATAAATTGCCCTTTTATAATGCTGGAATGGGGTTTATTTCATTTTCATTTTATTCATTAGAACATCTCTGTTGTAGTGTAATATTCATTGTAAGTTATCTAGATATATATATAACACACTGCTTTTTACTCCACAGCCTCCCCTTACTATTAGTGTCTTGCACTGCCCTCCAGATTCTAAACTGTCACAAGCAGGGCCCTCTGCCTTCATATGGTCTTCCTTTTGTTCTCTGGCTTTATCACCACATTTTTCCCCTTGTCTTTCTGTCAGTGGCCCTGAAATCAGCTTTGTTTGATGCCTCTCAGGGTCCAGGATCACTTTGTGCTGTTTTTCTAGATTTTTTACATATTTATTTGTATTAAGACTATCTTCTACCCTCCAAACTTTCAAGCGCTCCCTTAAAACCCACCTTTTCAGACAAGCTTATCAGATTTTTCACGTTCCTCAGCTTTATTTACCATATTAACAACCACTTTGTCTCTCTATTACATTATTAACACAAACCCGCACACTCTCTTTCTTATCTTCTCTGCTACTAACGCTGCTGTGTGACTGGATCATACAGAGCACTGAGCACTTTTATCATTCATCCAGACTGGTCCATTGTGTGATATAAAGCACTTTCCCTTAAGTATCAAACCCACTGTCCTCTAGAGTGTAAGCTTGTGAGCAGGGCCCTCTTATCCACTCAGTCTGTCTGTTATTACCCAGTCTTGTTTATAATGATTGTTAAAATTGCAAAGTGCTACATAATCTGCTGGCACTATATAAAAACCTATTAATCTATGTATTTTATGTCATGTTATATATGTACACTGTACAGCGCAGCAGGGCCTTTCTGTCATCTTATAAATAAGGCATACTAGTAATAATAATAAACAATTGCTTAACTATGCACAGGAAAAATAGCAAGACCATACAAACTTCCTTAATGGGAAGGTGCAACCGACAGCATAAAAAGTAACAAATAACAACAGAGGTAAGAGTCAGAAAGAACTGGCCCAGAGAAAGAATGCTGTTTATGGTGCACAGAGGTCTTGAAATCACATATCCAATGATATTTCAGTACACTAAAGATTAGTAGGAAAATACAAATGTAATAAATCAAATAGAAGAACAATGCCACTTATAAATAGAGAAATAGCGAAAATATTAAAATATTACATGAACTATTGCAGTACAAAAAATAGCGACAAATGACTTGTTAATAATAAATGTACACAGAGGCTGCAGCCTTGAGAAAGCCGACGACCAGCGAAACGCGCGTCGGACCACGCGCCTCCTCCGTGTGCACCGGCGGGGGTGCCTTATGAACTTCGTCTACAAGTTTGCTCCGTGTTATGTGAACTTTACCTGTTTCCTTAGTGCAGGCAAGGGAGAAATACGAGCCTCAGTAGAGGCGAAGCGCTGGCCGTGAGGGAAAGGTTCCTGGATCTTTTGCATAGTTAGGGGTCCCATCTGTGTAGCAATTTCTGTATACATTTATTATTAACAAGTCATTTGTTGCTATTTTCACTATTTCTCTATTTATAAGTGGCATTGTTCTTCTATTTGATTTATTAAATTTGTATTTTCCTACTAATCTTTAGTATACTGAAATATCATTGGATATGTGATTTCAAGACCTCTGTGCACCATAAACAGCATTCTTTCTCTGGGCCAGTTCTTTCTGACTCTTACCTCTGTTGTTATTAGTAATAATAATATTCTGCACTACCATTACTCTGAAATCTTGTATATTTCATATTACCACATTTTCATATACTAACAGTCTTCTCTTTTACACAGGTATTATATTTATTCTCCCCTGCACAGACACTTTTATTAAGGTGGATCTCAGAACGGTATCATTTGCTATTCCACCACAAGAGGTAGGAGTTTTGCCAGCCATGTGTTTCTTCTAGCATAGCACCTTGCATTTATTCCTTCCCATTCACCTTGGCGCAAAGCTGTAACTAGAAATTTTTGTGCCAGGGGCAAAAAATAAAAATGGCGCCCGCAACCTCAAATTAGTAGCCACTTAAAGCTAGAGTATGGGATGCAGAAGAAATGTGTGCTTTACTGATCAAAAGAAATCTGGAGGCACATAGGGCCAGATCCTAAACTACGTATGCTATCCGCTGACATAAAATCGCCCATTAGTATTTACTGCGCATGCGTACCAGCCACGTATCAACAGCCACACGATGAAATATAACAAGCACTTAGGTCTGGATCTACCCCATAGTCAGTAATGGAGTAACCTTCTGATACTCTTTTATAAAGAGACATGTTTACAATCAATAATTAAAGATCTAGGGCTAGATTTACTAAACTCGAGATTGTCAAAATCGCCACGGTTTGCTATTTTTTAGTGGCGAGCTATCTGTGGTGATTTTGGCCATTCATGACATACAAATCTCATATTTACTAAGGTGCGAGTTGTCAACTCGCTGTTGAATGGGAGTCAAAATCAGCACAGATAAAAGAGGTGGGGGTGACTGTCGATTTCATTGAAATCAGCACTCACCCTCTGCAAAAAACACATCTCTCTTGTAAAAATAAAAAATCTTCCAAAATTAACATGGCTGCCATGGCTAACAATTAACCCTTAGCATGCTGTGCCACTTGGTACTTTAAGGCAGAGCATGTCCTTGTATTCCAGGTGGCAGCATGCAAAGGGTTAACGGCATGCTGCTGCAACCACAGTGTCACCCGCTATTTAACACTACACTACTTTAAGTCCCTATGTTTCAATAAACACTGACCTGTCCCCCCATTAATACCTTAACGCTGTCCCTCCATCCTTATTACACACTGTCCCTCCGTCAAGAATAAACAGTCTCCCTGCCTACACATTACACACAGGCCCTCCACTAAGAATCAACAGTCTCCCTGCCTAAACATTACACACTGGCCCTCCGCTAAGAATCAACAGTCTCCCTGTCTAAACATTACACACTGGCCCTCTAAGAATAAACAGTGTCCACGCCCTTAAAAAAAAAAACAGTCCCCCTGCCACAAAATCACAGCCCCAATTTAACATTATATAACCATTTATCCCCAATGTAACAATCATGTACTCACTGTTCTGCAGCACTGTTCTTGGAGACAGGCTGGATGTTCTTCATCTTCTTCATGCGGCTTCTCCGGCCCGGTCCGCGCTCCTCAGTGTCCTCCGGCGAATGATGGGCCTCATTACAGGGCTTATATTTATAGTCTCGCGGTATAGAATCAGGCATAGTATATTCAGTGATTTCAAATGAAAAAACTATGCCGATGTCCAGCGATTTCAAATGACGATTTGAAATCGAGTTTAGTAAATCTAGCCCCTGGTTTAACTCATTAATGGAATTTGCTGCAGTATTGTAATTAATGCTTTGCTCAGTTCAGCAATGGACTCACTGCCTCACTGCATAGAGACTGAATAATTTATTAGCTGAATGTACTCATGGACATCTCAAAGAGAACCCAATGTAGTTCGAAGGGTGTTTGCTATCTACACTGCCTACACTGAAAATAATGAAGGACACGGCCGAATAAAGATTATCCAGCTTCTCCGCACAGCCCAGTATCATAAGTCAGGTTAATGGAACTTTGTGTCTGTATTAAAGTATTATATGGTAAAATCATTGGAGCACAGGCTGACAAATGTTGTGTATACACTTCTAAACTTGTTAAATCTCTGACAATGGAACCATACACTGGGAACTTAGAATCTGATGCAGAACTGCAATTTAATTCCATACTTTAGCCTCCACAACGGGGTCTAATGTACCGAATTTAAGATCCAGAATTCTGCACATCCGAGGGGAGTGCACACCCCCTGACACCCCTCACATGTACGAGCCTTCCACATGCAGGACCGTCTTATGTTTACGCATGTGTAAGGCCCAAAGAGGGGACTGTATAAGTGATTTTTCACATTTATTCTTAATGTATGTAAAACATGTGTAAGTTTTGATTGTCTTGTGCTTTATTGCATTGTAGATCCTTACTAAAGATTCTGTGACAACCACAGTAGATGGCGTTGTGTACTACAAGATAGAGAGCGCGATAAAATCTGTGGCCAATGTGAACAATGTTCATTTAGCCACTGCCCAGCTGGCCCAGACAACTCTGAGGAACATCTTAGGAACGCAAACTCTTTCCAGCATCTTGTCCAACCGTGAGGAGATTGCTCACAATATCCAGGTAATATTCTTCTGTTTATTAGTGAATAGGTGATGTTGGGTGGGGAACCAAAGGGACTTGATAGAGCTGCAGTTTCAGGGCCCATTCTTAACATAGCAATCCTCTTTTTCTGCCAAGCTTTGGCGATCAGATGCCCAAACATTATTCCATTCCACAGATAGGCCCATATTCAGACCACCGGACGTATTGCATATATGTCTGGTGTTTACCGAAATTTGATACTGCGCATGCGTAATAATTTTTTACGTAATCTACGTATCTTTTCGTTATGTAGATTGCGTACATGCAGTCTTAAAGACCACATATATGCAATCTACATAACAAAAAGATACGTAGATTACATCAAAAAATGCGCATGCGCAGTATCAAATTTTGGTAAACACCGGACGTATACGCAATACGTCCGGTGGTCTGAAGTTGGGCTATAATGCTCTATTTTTTGACAAGACTCATACCTCAGGCTTTTACTTATATAGATATATAAAGAGATTTCTTGGCATTAGTGACAACTTTATTGGGGCTTGATGATGAGATAGTCAGATGTTGCCAGTCCATCCATCACAGCAGCCACACGGCTGTGTTCAGTATATGTGAGGACATTTGCAGGATATAATTGTGGATACCACTTAGTATATGTTCTCAGACTAGTTATCAGTGAAGATGAATTATTAAAGTACACCAGGAATATCCCTCTCCATAGAACCGATTATTTGTATCTTCTAGTAAATATAGTATATATTGTATTTTTTGTGTTGATGTATAATTGTGTTTTTTATGACATATAAGTTTATATTTTTATGCAGATTGTGTAGTCTAAAACAATGCTGCTTTTATTTCTTATAGTCAATACTGGATAATGCTACTCACCAATGGGGAGTGAAAGTGGAACGTGTGGAGATGAGAGATGTGCGACTTCCTGTACAGATGCAGAGAGCTATGGCTGCTGAGGCAGAAGCTGTGCGAGAGGCCAGAGCTAAGGTGATTATAACCAGTGTCCTCCTATGTACATTATACATAAAAAAGCTAATGCTAGACAAATATAATTTTCACACCAAACAATAAAAAACAATCAGCGTTTAGTCCACCATGTGTAACTGGGGTGTGGGTCCCCGTTTAGAACGGCCCTATTTTGATAGGGCCGTTTCCTCCCATTCAGTTTTGAACTGGCTGGGATTTCGATTGCATATGCCTTGATGAGGCATTGCAATTGATCTGCGGAGCTCTGAAAGGTAAGGAAAAAAAGTCCCCCACTCCTTTCCCTAATTCTAACCATACCCCTCTCCTCTCATTACCCTAACCCACCATCTCCCGCAGCCTGACCCTAATTCTCCCTTCCCTGCAGCCTGACCCTAACCCTCCCTGCCCCACACCCTAGAGAGGTTACTCACCTCTCTCTGCGTTCCGGCAACCCTCCATCTCCCGCAGCCTGAGCCTAACCGTCCCTCTTTCGCAGCCTGAACCCTAACCCTCCCTCCCCTGCAGCCTGACCCTAACCCTCCCTGCCCCGCACCCTAGAGAGGTTACTCACCTCTCTCTGCGTTCCGGTAGTCCGGCAGTAGAGGCGGCGGGATATTGTCAGCAGCGGTATTTCCGAATAAGAATTTTTTTTAGAATGGGTGAATATGCCAATCAACATACTCACCCATTCTAAAAAAATTCTAAAGTGGGAACTATTCGAAATAGGGACATCCGAAAAGGAACTTTTGAATGTCCCAATTTTGGAAAGATGATTTTCTAACAGGGGACTGACAATGGTATACCTGGTACCTCTACTTCTCATCTCCTTTTACTTCGGTCTTATTTCTTCTACTTGCAAGAGTCAGGAGTCACAAGTTAGGTTTTCATCAATGGTTCTAGTAGTAATCTAATGTTTCTTGGCCATGAAAACCTATTGCAGCCTACATAACCAGAAAGCTAATATTAGTGCACAGTATTTCCATTATACCAACATTGGGCTGGATCCAGACTTAAGGAGCAACTTGAAATTAAGGACCTGGGGCCTGATTTAGGGCCTGATTCAGAGGCTGAAAATAAGAACTTAAAGTTACACCTGGGCAAAACCATATTGATTTCAGGGGGAGTCAAGTTAATTTTATTCTATGCATGCAGGGAGAATGCTTTGCTTTTACTTATTGCACACAGATACCTGATCAGCTTCACTTTTAAACTGCTAATTAGACTTGAGCTGAGAAACATCACCTTTTAACTCTAATACTGTTGCAACAAATGAAATTTGACTCCCCTGAAATCAACATGGTTTAGCCCAGGTGTAACTTTAAGTTCTTATTTTCAATCTCTGAATCAGGTCCCTGATTCACACTTAAGAAGCTTCTTAAAATAAGAACTTAAAGTCACTCCTGGGCTAAACCATGTTGATTGCAAGGGTGTCATATTACAGTACTAGTGTTGAGAGGTGATATTTCCCAGCCCAAGTCTAAATAACAGTGTAATAGTAAAGCTGGTCAGTATCTGTTTTCAGTAAGCAATTCAAAGATATATCCCTGCATGCAAAGAATACAACATGACTCCCCCTGAAAGCAACATGGTTTAGCCCAGGAGTAACTTTCCTCGCTTAATTTCAAGCTCCTTCTTAAGTCTGGATCCAGCCCATTGTTTGTGCCCACAGACAAACTTAAAGACTGTGGAAGTAGAAGAACATGCTGACACGCTACAGGGCCCTTATAATGATAGGGTTTTTGTGGTTATTGATATGTATGGTGTCACACCACTTACATATCATATTAGATTATGAAACATGTTTTCATTGTTTTCTATTTTGTGCTATAGTTTATTAAAGCCACAAACATGTTTTTATTCCATTTTGCTCTTCCTTTATTTCTGTATAACTTTCCAGAATTATACTGTTATAAAGCAGTAATAACTAATACTAATGCCTATATGTTTGCCATGATAGATTGTAGCGGCAGAAGGCGAGATGAATGCTTCTCGGGCTCTGAAGGAAGCGTCAATGGTGTTATGTGAATCCCCTGCTGCTCTTCAACTGCGCTACCTGCAAACACTGAACACCATTGCTGCAGAGAACAATTCCACCATTATATTCCCACTCCCTATCGACATGCTGCAGGGCTTCTTAAAAAAATGATCAGCATGGAGTTGTATGGCCAGCTGAGATGTGTATGCTTTTATTACATATAGGCATATACTTTATATATTCATATTAAGATACATATACAACTATAGAAAAGAATCCCGCACAGACAAATCTTAAATAACCAAAATTAATAACGGTTTCATAAATGTGATCCCCTATTGCACCTTAATATAATTCATGTGCTGGGTGGGTGCTGCTCACAGGAAACATTAAATTGAAAATTAGCAACAGAATTCCCACTATGTGGTTATTCTAAGAAAGACCTGTTAGTTAAGCGCACACCAATACACTTGAAATTGAATAAAGGTAAAAAAATTTAAATATTTATTTATATCAATACATATTGTTCAAAATATCACAAAACATGTAGACAAACATAGCATGCTGAACAAACAACACTTTTAAAATGTCCATGTACTTTCCGTAGGAATCATTATGCCAGTGTCTTTGAAGTGCTGCTGGCTATACAGTTCTTACCCTTACTACAAAAACATGAAATAAAAAAAACAAAAAAACCATCTCACGATGGTGCTTCACCCACTTAAGGGCTGCTTACTTACCCTACCTAAAGCCAGGCTCTTTTAGGTTAGTGCAATGCTTAGGGTTGTAAAATAGACACTGCTGAACAAAGAAGTACATGGACCGTAGGTAACACCAACACGTGTTTCACTTGGAAAGCTTCATCAGGGTGTGTACCTATTAGTCTGGAGAAAGGCTTTTTATACCTTTAATGAGTTGATTAATTATCTGCAGCTGGCTTGGGAGGATTTGCATAAACACCGCTATGACTATTGGGAAAAGTAGGAGTAAGGATAGCTCCGTTGGTTCCCTGCTGTGTGTATTGTAGTGCTATTCATTGTAGGTATACGGTGTCAGATGATCACGTGGTCCCTGTAGTATGCGTCATCAGGCACTCCTCTTTGTTTATCCTTTAGTCCAATCAGCGGTCCACCTCGTGGCAGGGAGCCTCCTCTCATTGACCTCACATAGATGATCATCTATTATGAACAGCCACTCCGTGTATCTTGCTCTTCTGAAATATAGAGCAAAAGTCAAACACACATTTTTAAATCAGTGGGTCTACTGTGGAAAACAGAGAAGGGGTTGGGGGGAGGTGGGGTTGTTGGTTATGAGAAGAGAAATCCAAGGGGGTGGCTCACGAATTCTATTTAGGACACGTCATTTAGATATTTGGACACTTTTTAAATTGTTTATGTTGGGGTTACCGATATTTTACCCCTATTTTTCTGCTATATGCAGCTGTAAATCCCTATAGTAGTTCAAATGTTAGTTTTAATCAGAATAGTGTGGCTGTATCCTACCACATTATTCATTCCACAGGGCTACTTACCCACCAGAATTCTGAGCAATCCTGCTCAGAATGTTACTTAGCAAGTAGATCTTTTTTACATTATACGGTGTGCAAATTTTTTTAATTCTCATTAATTCAAGAGTTTACAAGCACATTACATGCTCAAAAAAGCTCCATCTTTCAACTCTATGCATGCAATAGTATCCCTATGATAATTTTCATATTAATCTTAGTCAGAATTATGTGGCTATAAGCTGCCATATCATTATTTCACAGGGCTATTCTTCCTACAAAATAGAAAGTAATCTTGGTCAAAATATGACTTATCATGTAGGTCTTTTTACATTATAGGATATAAATAGGTTGGATGTTTAAATATTAAATCTCATTGATTCAGGGGTTTACCAACATATTTTATTCATAAAAAAGCTCCATATTCATTTTTTTCATTTAGCCCATGAGGGTGTACTGTGTTCATCAAAAAGATGAACTTTGCTTCTATCTGTTGTAATTGCTTAACGAAGTCCCCACCTCTCACGTTTTTTTCTAACTTAAACATCCCAAACATGACGGTGCCCTCCAAACTGCAATTGTGGCATCTGTAGTAGTGCCTGGCAACACTTGTAAGTGGTTTGAATGCCATTCTGTCTTTTGCAGCATTTCTTATATTTCTGGAGTGCTCGCCCAGGCGAACCCTTAACGATCTTTTTGTCATGCCAATATATCGCTGTTTGCATGGGCATTGCAGACAATATATTGTCCCTTGGGTGGAGCAGTTTATGAATGTTGAAATCGTATGTTTCTTATTATATCTATCAAAAAACTCCCTGGTAGGTTGCATGAATTTGCATATGGAGCAATGTGAGCATGCATATGATCCATTTACTGGTGATTTCTTTCTTTGGTTCTTTCTATCAAAATGACTCCTAACACACAGGTCTCTAAGGTTTTTCCCTCTCCTCCAACTGACTGATATTCTCTCCCCAACCTTTTCTGCCAAATCCTCATCAGTCTGTAGGATGGGCATATGTTTGTTCAAAATTTGTTGGATTTGCTTCCACTGTTTTGAAAAACCAGTGACAAATCTTATTTGTCCGGCCTCTTGTCTTACTTGTTTTTTGTATAACAACTTATTACGAGATAGGTACTTAGTTTCCCTATATGCTTTCCTCACTGCCCTGCCACTGTAGCCTCTTTCTTTAAGTCTTTGGCTCAGTTCCACTGCTCTTATCTCAAAGTCATCCTCCGAGGAGCAGTTGCGCCGTGTACGCAAAAATTCTCCCCGAGGGATACCCCTAATAGTGGCTGGGTGGTGTGAGCTGGTCTGTAGAAGAAGGCTATTAGTTGAAGTCGATTTCCTGAACATATCAGTGTGTAGCCATCCATTTGTGTCAATCCTTATAGTTAAATCAAGAAAGTCAACAGTTCTTTTATTTATGGTATTTGTAAGGCGTATATTTAGGTCATTATCATTTAGCCTTTCTATGAACTCCTCCAGTTTGTTTCGTGGGCCGTCCCAGATGACAAATACGTCATCAATATATCTGGCCCAAAGGGCCAGATATGGTAGGTATTGTTCCATTTTGAAAACGTATCGGGACTCCCACCATCCTAAGAATAGATTTGCGTACGTGGGCGCGCAAGCCGCGCCCATCGCCGTCCCTTGTACTTGTAGGAAAATTTTTTTATCAAAGGTGAAATAATTATGGGACAAAACAAACTGGAGGAGTTCCAAAAGAAAGTCCGCCACTTTCTGATCCATTCTAGATGTCAGGAAATATGATACTGCCTTGAGACCAAGTTCATGTCGAATGCTGGTATACAGCGCCTCGACATCTAATGTTGCCAACCACATCTCCTCTGACACAGGTATTCCATTAATTTGCTTTAGTAAGTCTGGGGTATCTTTTACATAAGATGGTAACTCACATACCAGTTCTCGTAGATGGAAGTCCAAAAATTTACATGCTGATTCACAGAGACTACCGATCCCCGACACTATTGGTCTCCCCGGAGGTACATCACGGTTTTTATGTAATTTTGGCAACATATAAAATGTTGCCACTCGTGGATAATTATTCTGAAGAAATTTAAAGTCTTTCAGGGAGATAGTGCCTGTGTCTCTAGCCTGTCCTATTAATTTGTTATAATGATTAAGGAATTTCTTTGTCGGGTCAAACATCAATGGTTTGTAGCATTCTTGCATTTCAAGTTGTCTATAGGCTTCGGAGACGTACATGTCAATGGGCCAGATGACAAGATTGCCTCCTTTGTCTGAAGGCTTTAAAATTACTTGCCACTCATTAATTTCCCTGATGGCTCTGTGTTCTTGTACTGATAAATTAGAAAGGTTGCCAATGTTGTTACTTTTACTTTTCCTAAACAATTTGTCAATATCTTTTGAAACTGCTGTGTGGAAAGTCTGTACCGCCGGACAAATAGATGCATCTGGGCAAAACGTGGATTTTGTTTTAAGCTTTGGGGTTACACTGGGGTTCTGGTTGTCATTACCCAGGGATTCTAAGATTCTGAGACAATCTAAATCATTTGAGTCAAACGTTGGGTGAATTTCACCTAATGGTGGTCTATTGTCATTCATACTCTCATCATTACGTTTCTTAAAGAATTTGTATAGCAAGAGTTTTCGTGAAAACAGAAATAAATCCTTTTCGACTTGAAAAGGGTCAAAATTACATGAGGGAGAGAACGTTAATCCTTTCAATAATACAGCTTTATGATGTTCCTCGAGTTTTATCTGAGATAGATTAACTATCTGCAAGGAATCTATCATTTCCGATTCCACCGTCGGGTGCGTCGTTGACCCCGGTGTGGTCTCCCTCCCCCCCGTAACTGGAGTCTTGTGGTGTACCCGTAACCCTCTCCGGGTCCTCCGGGATCTTCTAGTGCCATATTTCCTAGTCCTAAAAAATTCCCGCCACTGATTCTCCTATTGTCCGGCATGGGCAGGATTGGGGGGTTGTTATGGTCCATCTGTGCTGTTGAACCCTCGCCATCCGAGGATTCACATTCAGATGCTGACTGATTATAGAGGTATGTGGGTCGGTTATATTTTTTATTTTTCTTTCTCCATGTAAATACTTTGTTTTCTACATAATCTCGTTTGTCTCGTAAGAATTTACTTCTTTTTTTATCTTTAATATATTTTTCCGCCTCGTCTAATTCTTGCTTATATGTTTCAAATTGTTTGACAAATTTTTCATTTGTATTATAGATTGTCAATTTAGTGCTTAGATCATTGATATCTTTCTGCATTTTTTCCAAAGTGATCTTATCATGTTCATTTAAAATTATCATCAATTCTGCAGAACATTTGAGTAATGCTGAATTCCATTTCTGCATAAGTTGGTCTGTGGCCAATGGATATGCGGGGAATAATTCAACCCGCAGTCCTCTAGGCACTAAATTGTTCTGTAAGTAAACATTAGATGTGTTTATATTCCAGTGTGCTTTCATTTGTTTAAATAAAAGGTGCTTTAACTGTGATAGGTCAGTATTCCAATCAGAGGGAGACTCTGCATTTTCCTCCCTCTCCCCGCATATCCATTGGCCACAGACCAACTTATGCAGAAATGGAATTCAGCATTACTCAAATGTTCTGCAGAATTGATGATAATTTTAAATGAACATGATAAGATCACTTTGGAAAAAATGCAGAAAGATATCAATGATCTAAGCACTAAATTGACAATCTATAATACAAATGAAAAATTTGTCAAACAATTTGAAACATATAAGCAAGAATTAGACGAGGCGGAAAAATATATTAAAGATAAAAAAAGAAGTAAATTCTTACGAGACAAACGAGATTATGTAGAAAACAAAGTATTTACATGGAGAAAGAAAAATAAAAAATATAACCGACCCACATACCTCTATAATCAGTCAGCATCTGAATGTGAATCCTCGGATGGCGAGGGTTCAACAGCACAGATGGACCATAACAACCCCCCAATCCTGCCCATGCCGGACAATAGGAGAATCAGTGGCGGGAATTTTTTAGGACTAGGAAATATGGCACTAGAAGATCCCGGAGGACCCGGAGAGGGTTACGGGTACACCACAAGACTCCAGTTACGGGGGGGAGGGAGACCACACCGGGGTCAACGACGCACCCGACGGTGGAATCGGAAATGATAGATTCCTCATAAATAACTTCCTGTATACTTGGTTTTAACATTGGCTTAACATAAAGACATACTCCTCCGCCCTTTTTATTTGCCTTTTTATTTACCCTATCCCTCCTGAATAGAGTATAGCCCTCCAATTTGAGTGTCCAGTCCTGTGTATCATCCCACCATGTCTCAGTAATACCTATAATATCATATTGCTCTTTCATTGCTTCTAGTTCTAACTCTCCAATTTTACCTGACAGGCTTCTTGCTTTTTCAAGCATACACTTAAGTCTATTTCCTCCCTTTGTTAATTTTTTCTTGGCTTAGGCTGTTTCTCTTAATGGTTTTAACAAGGGCACCTTCTTAACAGCTGTGCTTCACTTTGTCACCTCTCCACCCTCTTGGCTCTTATTAAATTCCCCTTTACTGCTCTCGATGTCTATTCCATAAATATTTTCTTGCCCCTCCCCCAATACCTAGTTTCAAATCTAGGAGCAGCCCCTTCCTCAATCAGGTGCAATCCATCACGGCAATAAAGATGGCATCTAACTGAGAAAACAGCCCAGTGCTGTAAAAATCCAAAACCCTCCTTCCTACACCAATCTCTAAGCCACACATTAACCTCCCTAATCTCCCTCTGCCTCCCTGGACTAGCGCGTGGCACGGGTAGTATTTTTGAAAATACTACCTTGGATGTCCTTGCCTTAAGTTTGTGGCCTAGGTCTCTGCAATCATTCTCATGGACACCCCATCTTCCTCAAACCCAGTCATTCGTACCAACATGCACCAAGACCGCTGAGTCATTCCCAGCAGCTCCCAACAATCTGTCCACACGATCCGCAATATGTCGAACTCGAGCACCAGGAAGACAGCTCAATGTTCGGCATGCACGGTCCCTGTATCAAATTGCCCTATCTACGTTCCTAATTATTGAATTCCCTACTATCACAATCTCCCTATGTCTCTAATTACTTTTGGTCCCCTTTAAGTCGAAGAGACTGTTCTCCTGGCTTCTAGAAAAAGCAGACTCACATAGCCCTGCCACTGCTGAATCCAATCTGGCGAATCTGCTGGGATTGCTCAGCTCAGAACTGGTCTGCCTCTTCCTTCCCCTGCTACCCCTTTTAACTGTTACCCAGCTGCCTACCTGTGCATCCTCTTCTGTCTCTGCTCCTCCCGGCTCAGCTAAAGCATCAACAGTGAGCTGTAGACTCTGCTCAAGATTTGCAATCTCCCTCAATGTTGCAATGGTCTGCTTTAGATCAGTTACCTGGGCTTCCAAAGAGACCAAGGGCTCACATTTCTCACAGAGGAATGTACCTTGGAACACTTGCTCCAAGTGTGCATACATATGACAAGACATGCATTAAGTGAGATTTTCTATCCTGTTCCCACTCATCTTATTATGTATAACTTATCCCCCTTGACCTACAGTGTATTTGAAACTACTAACCTTAGCTAACCCGGTCCTGCTTTAAACTCCTGTCTTGTTTAAACTCCTTCCTGGTTTTAACTCTGCACTTCAAAAAAAAACTGCACTTAAAATAAAAATGCAATCGCAAGCTCAATGAGGTAAAAGGGTGGCAGAGAGGGACAAGAGGGTATGAAGTGAGGGTATAAAATTAATTTTATATATTTCTGAATCTTCTCTTTCATTCATTCATTGGTGCTTCAGTGGATCAAAGGGAGGGAAACATTGGTGGTTCAGGGAGATCGCAAAGAATTTTTAAAAAAGCATTGAGGAATTGGCTTGATTCCTTATGCCACTCCTGTGCATGCGCTCAGAGCGTAACATGTGCAGGATTTTAACAGTATCGTTGGAGCTTCATATACGAATGAAGCGCCGGCGATACAGCAGCTTCACTCGCAGAACATCGGGAGCCTTGGCAACGATGGTGAGTTTTTATAAATCTGGGGAGGGAAGTGTCCAGGCTCGCTGCGATGATGAGCGAGCCTGGATCACTATCACTCTCCAGATTTATATGATCTCTATAAATAGAGCCCTATGTGAAAGTGATGAACTTACAGAAGACATAAGGGAGTGGACTGCTGGTGTGAGCGGAGGAGAGGGGGAAGGAAGGAAATTTAAGGGATAGATGTAGGATGCAGTGAGGATGTTAAGAGGAGGAGAGGTAGGCTAGCCTGAACAGGTGCTTTTAAGTGAGTGCTTGAAGACCTGCAATGTGGGTGAGAGTCTGACTGAAGAAGGGAGGTCACAGGACATACATCAATCCTCTATACTAAACAAATGCTCTGATTCCCAGTTACAGGACTTCTACCAGGCTGCACCTACTCTCTGGAATAACCTTCCTTGCCAATTAAGACTATCCTCTACTCTCCAAACTTTCAAGCGCTCAATAAAAAACTCCCCTCTTTAGAGAAGTTTAACAACTTAGACAAAGAATAGACAATAATATCTGGCTTCTGTAAGAAAACCCTTACCCCTCGTGGGGAAAGATGCAGGAGAATAAATAAGATAAACACAAAATGTATTAATTACATCAAAATTCCCAAAAACATTAAAAGACATGGAGATAATATGGAGATAAGAGTGCATACCAGGAAGATGGCACAGTTCAGACAGTTCATGTAGAGCCACAAATAACCCAGGTGATGGCTGGATGGAAAAACAGGTACTGCTGGTCCTGGTAGGAACTTTCAAATCTCCTGCTGCTGCCAACTTATGCGTTTTAAGCTCTCTCTGAGCCCTTTCTCAAAGTTCTACCAACTTACACAACCTACTGATTAACATTTGTCTACCCTATTTACAACTACTTTGCTATACAGTTTTCTTTTCTGTTACAGGATGAATACAAACTAAACAAAATTTTATTTTTCCATACTAAAATTAACCTCAGTTCTGCTACTAACACTGCTGTGTGACTGGGTCATACAGAACACTGAGCACTTTTACCATACAAACTGGCTGGCCCATTGTGTGATATATAGCACTTACCCTTATGTATCAATCCCAATCCCTAATATCCTATAGAGTGGAAGCTTTTCTCTTACCTATCCAGTCTGTCTGTCACCACCAACTCTTGTTATAATGATTGTTACATTTAAAGTGCTATTTAAAAACCTGTTAAATAAATACATTAATTAATCAATAACATATGATGTATTTGTGGTGTCAGAGTTTACCATTGTAAATGTTTGATAAAACTATTAACCAGCAAAAAAGAAAGAGTTTTGTCAGTGTACTTTTTACTTGGCACTTTGGGAATACTAAAGGCAAAGCACTTTATTTAATTTATCTTCCATTGTATTTGTCATTTATATTGAGTGTGTACAGTCGTGAAACAGCTTGTGACAGCTAGCTTAGCAAAAACTTGACAAGTTAACACAACTGGGATTTGCAAAATGATTGTTGAAAGCATTCATGACATTTCAGGTTACTTTTTTAAAGGATAAATAACAAAGAAATCTATATCAATCAATCAATCAATCCAATTTGCATTATTTCAATGTGCTATAAACATTTTTTTAAGTTTAAACATTTATCTAATACCGCGTTCACATTACCACTGCCTAAAAAGCTGGCTTTTTAGGCAGTGGGCAGAATTTTGAAAATTTGAAAGTGGTGCGTTCAGACTTTTTTTTTTTTTTAGAAGCCGGCAGCGGCTCAATCTGAACGCAAAAAGCCAGCTATTGAAAAAGCCGGCAAAAACCCTTCTTTTTAGCCGGGTCTAAGACCCAGCTAGAGAGACCCGGGGTTAGCATTCAGATTGCCAAAAAAAAGCCGGGGTTTTCATGAAACCAGGCAATTTCATGAAAACCCCGGCTTTTAGGTGGTAATGTGAACGGGGTATAAGTATTAAAATGGCACAACTATGATACCTGCACAATTAGTTTTTTTAAGTTACCACACCTAAACCTTCAGAGGCATAACTACCATAGGTGCAGGTGCAGGGGATGTGGCTGCTTCGGGGCCACATGGAGTGCTGAGCACTGTTTTAAGCTACCAGCCTCCAACATCTTCTATTTCACACTTGGTTCCAGCTCCGCCCTTATCCTGTCCATACAGACTCAGGTCCCGCCTCCTTGCCACAGGCACCAAACCTGTCAACTTCCGTCCCTGCTTAGAGGAGAATGTCAAATGAGTTTGTAGAGACTAGACAAATGTCACACACAGTCAGTCAGTTTAAAGATTGGGCAAATACTTTATATAAGAGAATTAGGTGTGGGTGCACATATTTATTTCATATTTATTTCTGCTTATATACAGATAGTATGTTTTAGATCCTTTACAAAATTAAGTATATATATAATTATATTTAACTGAATTTGAAGCTAATTATTCTATTTCTTTCCCATTTCTCTTTAGCTTCCCAGACGGAATTATGATAGCAACTGGAGGTGTTATAACAGGACTGGCAGCCTTAAAGAGGCAAGATTCAGCCAGATCCCAACATCTTCTGTCCCGACCAACATCTCCGCCTCCAGAAAAGAAACCTGTAAGACGACGTCCAAGAGCTGATGTAGTCATTGTGAGAGGGAAAATTCGACTATACTCTGCATCTGGGTTCTTTCTTATCTTGGGGGTCTTGATATCAGTGGCAGGAATAGCTATGGCAGTACTTGGGTATTGGCCTCAAAAGGAAACCTTTTTATCACCAGAGATTGCAATAGATGTTAATAAAACACAAATACTTAGAGATACTGGGATGATGGTAAGATTTTTTGAGCAGCATATTCATTCAGAGAAGATGAAAATGTTGGGTCCCTTCACTATGGGTATTGGTATATTTATATTTATTTGTGCAAATGCTATACTTCACGAAAATCGAGACAGGGAAACAAAGGTCATTCACATGAGAGATATATATTCAACTGTCATAGACATTCATAGCATGAGGATAAAAGAACAAAAGCATATTAATGGCACTTTCTCAGGCTTGTATGGAGAAGCAGAGTACCGGCATTCTGACAACCCATGTGCATCTAAACTGGCTGCCAACACCATAGCATCCTTTCCTGGGAGCTACAGAAGTTGCAGTTCTATCGATAATGAAGGCAGCAGCCCTCGAGTAAGCAAAGGTTTTAGTAATCTCCTGCCTCCACTCCTTATGGAGCGCTCAGGCTCAGTCTTTGGCCTACACTGTCACACAAACAGGATAGGAGATGATAGAAACAGCAGCTCCAAAAAATGCGAAACAAAGTCTATAGTATCATCATCAATCAATGCATTCACCTTACCTGTAATAAAACTGAACAACTGTGTCATTGATGAACCAGATATTGATAATATTACTGAAGACTCAGATATCAGTATTAGCAGGCCGAGAAATGTATCAATGGATTCTTTAGTGGTTCCATTACCAGATGATGGAAATAGACCTTACAAGCCTGCCAATACATGTTTGTCACGCAGTTGCTCTATTATGGAACCACTCAGAAGTAACACTTCTATAAGTCTGGCACCTAATAGTGGAAAGCTTTTATCCCCTGGAGCTGCCAGGAAACAATTTGGATCCAATACATCTTTGCATATTTTATCCTCACATTCCAAATCTTTAGACTTAGAAAGAGGTCCTTCCACACTTACAGTTCAAGCAGAACAACGAAAGCATCCAAGCTGGCCAAGGCTTGATCGTAGCAACAGCAAGGGATATATGAAACTTGAAAATAAAGAAGACCCGATGGACAGGTTGATTGTACCCCAGCCCCCTCCAGCAAAAAAGGACTACACCAACAAAGAGAAACTTCTTATGATCTCAAGATCACACAATAATTTAAGTTTTGAAAATGATGAGTTTGTAAGTAATAATCTTAAGAGAGGAACATCTGAAACCAGATTTTGAATTTTAGTTAATCTCCCTCTCCTGTATAAATATAAGTTGGAAATATGGAAAAATTAGATTTTCTTTTTACCACAAATAAAGAGCATATTACTCTATCTCAGGGTTTGTACACACAGGCGGTTTATTTTTGGCATGATCCTCTGTTTTGTTCACACTATTTTTGATACAGTACTAAAAGTCAGTGGCATCTGGCTTTCCATTATCAGCTTAGTTTATACTGTTTAATGTGCTGTGAGCAATATACAGATGCATCAAGTCAAGGTAACATGTCACCAGCTGTGTGTACATACTCATAGGGCCAGATTTACTAAGCTGCAGTTTTGGAAAAGTGGAGATGTTGCCCATAACAACCAATCAGATTCTAGCTCTCATTTTCCTATTACATACTGGAGAATGTCAGCTAAAATAGGATTGGTTGCCATGGGCAACATCTCCACTTTTCCAAACCCGCAGCTTAGTAAATCTGACCCATAGACTGCTAATATTAATGCTACTACATTATTCTGGGTGGGGGTGGAGCATTAAAATGCAAAGCATATTACTGTATTTGCAACCATTACAGTAGTGCATCATCCCATAGAAGTGGAAATCTGAAACTTTGTATGGTACCATACATAAAGATAACAATCTTACCTGATATATTTTTATGAATATTGCCAAATATTATTTCATACAGGTGATATAATAACTTTAGCTATCTTTTAAATGTTTATGATTGTTTATACCTGTAAAGACTTTTTTGTTGAAAGATGTATATATTTTTACAACTGATAGATATTACATATAGTGATGATATAAATATTAATACATTGTCATTCATGTGGTTTATGTAAGCCAAAGAAGAGTTCCCATGGGATCCTGTTCATTCATCTGCTTCTTTCATGGACAAATTTCTTACCAAAGTAATGGTTTACTTATATATTTATTATTTTAGTTCATGTCTAATATTCAGTTTTAATTATGGGATAGTTGCTCAATATCACAAATTATAATATAGTTGGCTTGCAAAGAGTTAAGATTGGGAGACTGCCAGTATAAATGTAAAAAGTGCACTGTTTTTATGTGCCAACTAGATCAATATTGGCAATTTTTTGTGTTAATTCACTAAAGTTTCAGATAGAATCTAGTTTGTTACTACGGTCAACACCTCCACTTGAACTTTTTAGAAGCTTTAGTAGATCTACCCCATGACTGAAATAGAATGCAAAATACCTATGTATGTGGATGCACTATTATAGCGTGTGAGGTGGCAGCTTCAGATTTTGTGCTTTTGTAGATGAAACCACTTTACAGATATTCCAATATTTCTACTTTTTAAAATAATATACAATATGTGCCTATTTGTAATATTCTAGGAAGGCAATATTTATTACTCTCGTTTCATATGACATCACTGAACTGTGTTGTCAAGTATTTTAATGCTTTACGTTTAGAGAGTCTTCAATTATTGGTAACCTTTGCCCCCATTTTCAAGAGTATTTCAAGTCAAATGTATTGAACTGTAGCTAATTGCACTTTAATAAAATGGTTTTGCATCAACCCAGTAAGATTCCTGAACC